>VDFB02066523.1:0-100341 GCA_007258455.2 Sequoia sempervirens
AATTTATTCTTGTCTATTAAAAATAATGTGAGAAATATGATAAAATTGATATAAATAGATTAAAAAAAAAAATTCATGATAATTTTTAAAAAGACGTTGAAGACAAGACAAGATTTCTTCACCCCCACTCTTAATATAAACTTATTAAAGAAAATCTCAAGTTCATATCAAAGTCTTATTGGTTCTTCTAAACACTTGGACACATTTTCAATAAACTACCATAATATCATGATTTTTTTTTAGAAAACTCTAGTTGTCCATAAATGATCCATGGTAAACATAAACTAATATAAAACACCTCATACTTAGCAATAGTATTTAGTAATCACCTTTGCAATGATTGACATTATCAACTAATAGGAAACTTACATTTTTCCAAATCCAATTATTTCTTTTGTAGATATTATTGATATGGTATCAATATTAAGGAAAAATACCTACCTAATATTATAGAGAAAACGACAAAATTAAAATATAGAGAGATCTCATTCTTCTTTTTTTTTTTGGTTATGTTTGAATTGTTAAGTTGTATCAAAATAAGATCTCTAAATTGAGTTAGAAATAACCTACTAATTTATGGATTAGTTATGATTAGTAGACAAAGAGAAACATGATATTATAGAATTTGGGTCAAATTTATTTTAATACAAATTCAAAATTACTAGCATAGACAAAATATTTGATAAATGATTACCAAATGATAGCTACTAATGTAGGAGCATCCAAGTCCATAGTGAATCTTGCATCAACCAAAAATATTTTATTTTATCTTAGTTCTTTTTGTTTCCTTTGTTGTGTTTCTCTAGTTTGTTTCCCAAGGAGATTTTTCTATATATAAGTTTTGAAAACTAATGATGTCACCTTGTAGAAGAAATTAATAGGTATTCTTAGGTCAAATTTGATGAAGATTTTAAAAAATTGGCTAAGTTATAGATTTACAATTATTTGACCTATTATTAAAATTACATGTTTTGGATATGTTACTGAACTTTCTTTATCTACATATTTTATTTGTTACTGGTTGTTTGTAGGTATTTGATCTATTGTTCACCTTTGTAGAATTTTTTTTAATCCTCCAAACTCTTTTGGATTAGTACTAGGATTGATTCGTTTGCATTTACAATAACTTTAAATACATCTATACTTGTGCGTGAACTGAAGTAAACATTATTTCCTCATTTTAAAGAACTAGTTCAGATGAATGATATCAATGGTAACACCAACATGATGTAAGCATGATGTCAATAGGATTGATGGTAACTCTCCCTATTATAACATAAACATAATGTAGGATGAATCAAATGGGTATAGATTGCAAGGTCTTTTAAGTCAACACACTCTTTGTATGAGTTTTCTAGTGAATTGAAGCTTGCAAGGTTTCTTTTTGAACCAACCATTTGCAGGAATTTTAGTTGCATTTCCCTCTATGTATTTTTTTTCTAGTACAACTTACAAGAACCTTGAGGTTATCTCAACTTTTTTGAATGTTTACATGCTACTTCACTTTGATGTAGCAACAACAATTAAGTAATCGTAATTGTTGAAATTAGAATTAGTTGAGCTTCCTCTTGCATTGGCTGAAAATATACATGTAGAAGGATAGAGGGGAAGGAGAATGATGGTCCTAGTGTATAGAAAATTAGAGAAGTGAAGTTCATAAAAGAAAGATGAAGGCCGAGGGGAATGTTTGAACAAAGATTGATTGTACTCCTATAATGTTGCAAATAAATAAAGAGATAATTTTATTTTTTATTATGCAAAATTTTTGTATTGTTGTTGTATATTTGTATGATTGGGCTACCTAAAAAGGAACCTAGATCCTTCTTGATTCATCTACACACTAAATATTAGAGTTGAGAATCTATTCTTTTAAATAAGATCTTAAAAACATTTTCTTTGTGATAAATTTATATGTTATGCTAAAATATCATTTAGTATAAATAATTAAAAATAATATAAACCTAATTGAAATTGAAAAAAAAATTATTCATTTTTTCTTAAATTCAATTAAAATTATAAATTTTCTATGAAGAAATTGACATTAATCATTTGTTTAAATCATGTTGAAATATTTTCATGCTTTTTGGTATAATTGACAAAGTGTTTTGAATTCTATTTTTTTGTGTAATAATGTATTTAGCATTTTCAACAATCAAGATTTGTCATTTGCATAGAAATAAGGGACTTGAATAAAGCCCCTTTGATCTAATTAGTTTTAGCTAAACAATCCTTTGACTATAGGTAAATAAAATCCCTATGACCCATTTGCAAGTTCATTTAAGATTGCAAAATTTTGGAGATCTTTGCTTGAATGTTGGTTAAAGCTTCTACTTTGTAATTCTTTGACCTTAGAATATGAAATGGTCTTCTGACCCCATCTATATTTCATATGAGAAAAGTGTTTTTGTCATATATATATATATACACACACTAGCAGTCACATGCACAGTTATGCAACCATCAATTAATAGGGATCCACTGCAAATGGCTATTTAATGGGATGGAAGAAGGAAACAAATTTTTGGAAATCAATGTGAAATATAAATGTGATTCAGTCTAGAAAGGGAAGGCATGTTAATAAGCCAATATGAAATAACATGAGGTTAGTTCATATTTCATAGGCCATGGATGTGAGATTATGAAGGATTTGCACAAAATGAAAAATTGATCTTTGTGTTCTGACATAGAAAATTATTAGTTGAAAATTAATTATCAAAATATAAAATAAAAACACAGGTCATGTTGAACAAATCATATTAGTTACAATGTATCCATTAATTTTAATTTTAAGTAGGTAATCATCAATAACTTCTTTTTTATTAATATGTAATATAATTTAATAATTATAGTTAGAATAGTTATTTAAAATTGATTTTAATTAATAATCTTAGGAATATAGTAAATTAATTCTCAAAAAATACAATTTTTTAATAAATATATTCTTAAAAAATGATAATTGAAAAATTAAATAAAATATAATTTTTAAAAATAATTATTTTTTCAACAACAATAATTTCTCTCCAAAATTTAAGGTATGAGATAATTTTATCTCTATTTTAGTTTAATATTTATTAGACCTAGATGCACATCTATATTTGATCTTTTTGTCTAGGGTAATCAATCAATTGATTGATTTTTATTTAATTATATTAAGATACATATGCATATAAATACATAGCAAAGTTGAAGTTGTGGATTAAATAGTATTTATGAAAAGTATGGAACATTAAATAATTCTCCTATTTTAAATAGTTATCACCGATGCCTTTAATTAGGCATATGTAATTAAAAATTATTATTTTAAAAAGTTAGTCAATAACTTTGGGTATGGCATATTTTTGAAGAAGGAAAGATGTTTAATATTCAATACATTTTATAACTAGTATTTAGTCCATAATTTTGGAAATAAAAGAATTAGTATGCATGTGATTTATGGGTTACTAGTAGGAAAATAAAATGGAGACAAGTAAAAATAATTAAAAAGTAGCCAATTACAAGGAAATTGAAAATAAAAATATTAGTTTTTTATGAATTTCTTCATAGTGATATTTAAGACTGAGTCACACCATCTTTGATCCAAAACAAATAAATAGACCTCATGAAAAGAAGAATGCAATGATGTAATACCGCTCGTCTTTTTGCTACTTTCTAGATACTCTTTTATGTTGAGTTGTGTACTTGGGTTTGTGATGGTGATTATTTCATCGGTTTGATTTGTGTGGACTTGCAGTTTAGTTTGGTTGAAGGCACATGATACTACTTATGATGTTTTATGACATGATTTGTCGTGTTCATACTATCTAGATATGTTATTTCTTTTATGTTGTGCTATGTTGTGATGATATGGTTCAATGCTTAATTCTGGATATGGATTATGATGTGTATTCTAGTGTGTCTTGGTGAAAGGACGGGGTAGCATCACTTGTTCACAAGTTCCCTGCTACACTACTACTACCTTTCATGGCATGTCTGTAATGGAGATTTATATGTTACTTGATGTTGGTTTCATGTAGGATGTAGGTATTGGATGCCGACTCCACCTACGTGCCAGGTCTAAGCGTGTCCCACAAACACAATGGGTATGAAGTTGAAAAAAAGGAGTTGATAAGGAAGTGTCCCCATCCAAGTTCATCATCCCCATTGTCATGTCTAACGATGTCGTTGCCCACGACCCCATCTTTGTTCTGTATGGTTTTGTGTTGTTCATTTATTTTAATTTGTGTTTATGTGCCATTTAATTAATGTTTATGTTTGATATTTCTTGGTAGATTATTAATATTATTTAATTGATATAATTAAATAGCTAGGTGAATGTTGTTATGTTAATTGTTAAATTTAAATTTATTAATTTTTAAAGGTTGTTTAATTAAATGTTGATTATTTAATTAAAAGGATAAATAAATAAAATAAATAAATAATATTGTTAATAATTATAAATTGTCATTTTGTAAAATGAATTAAAATAATTTAATGAAATGCTTGATAATTATCAAGTTGTGGATAAACATTAAATAAAGTGATTTTTAATTAATATTGTGTGATAATTGTGAGCTTTAAAATCAAACAAAAATAAAAGCAAAAGATTTCATTGAAATAGGAAAATAATCAAGAAAAAAATAAAAAGGATGAAAGCATGTTTAGTTCTATTCAAAAATTAGAAACAACAATGGAAACTTTCTTCTTGGATGGATTTTGTTTTTGAAAAGGAAAAGAGTTTCTTTTTAATTAATAGAAAAAGGAGGAGAAGTTTCTTAACTGGCAATTTTTTTGGGAGAAGAAACTTGTCTACAAAAATATTTTGGCTCTCTTGTCATTCTCTGTAAGAAATTTATACAAAATTGAGTTTCAAAGAAACGTTGGGAAAAGTTGTTGAGGAAAGGAGGAGAATTCGTGAAGGGCTATTTTGAAAGAGGAAGGAGGATTTGCCACGTACGTCACTTCGTTGCATAGTGTAGGACTCTAGGTTCTTTCATTACTATCCATTTTAATGAAGGTTTGAAAATTTAATTGGAATATAATAGTTCTGTTGTCTAGCTGAATGCAAATCCTCATAGTTAAACAAACGAGTATGAGTTTATGTTTCTTTTCTAAATGGATCTAGAGGTGAAACGATTTTTTGTTGGTTTGGTACTGATTTGTCTTTGTTGTTCTTTACCCATACATTTCTCTTCTTTTCTTGTGTTTTATTTGATCTTTACATCTATTGTGAATTCTCCAGATCGAATTTTGTTTGTTATACTTTTGTGTTGGAGGAATTGAAAATCCTTTTGAGAAAAAATTGTGTTCCTATTGAAGAAAGTTGTTGTCAATTTTAGGAAAGAATTATTCTGGAAAAAGTGCTAGTTTGAGAAAACTAGATTATTTTTCAAAAAAAATTATATATATATTTAGAATTTATATTATGTTAAAAAAAAATATGTTGGTCTATATCTTATTTCTGGGAAAAAAATTAGATTTTTAGTTATATATATATTTGTCTGTGGAAATTAGATTTTTAGTTTTTGACCAAAAAATATACATTAAATTTTGTTGGGTCTGTGTTTATGTTTTTTTCTATAAGTATTTGAAATGGGGGAGGCTCGGCTTTTGCCGCACCCCAACACCCCTCATTTTCCTTGGGCTGTGCTAGGGGCTACTATGCAACAATCCCATGGCTGCACACAAAAGTCTAGGGGACTGCTGTGTAGAAATCCTTTGGGTTGTTGCACGGAACCTTAGGAGAGGTCATGGCCTCCCTGAGTTGGGAGGTTCATAGCCTCCCCACTTATAGTTTGTTTTAATTTATCTTTCCTTATATATTATTTTATTTAATTTAAATTTTTAGTTTTCTATATTATCATATATATATATAATATATATAATGTATATATATATAATGTGCTTCATCAGTAAATTATGTAGATTTATATATTGTAACATAGATTTTAGGAATAGTAATGCTTGCTCTCTTCCTAAGTTTTTCACCTAGAAAGAGAGAGATTTAGATCCTAAAATGCTAGATGTACATTCAATTGAGGACAAATGTGATGTGATATGATGTAAAATAACTAAACTAAATGCAATTGACTAATTGAAGTGATCCAAAATGCATGCAAAACCAAGAATTATGCCTTGTTTGAAAACATAGTGTGATATGCAGAAACTATGAAATATGAAGAAATTGGAAGAAATATGCAAAACAAAAAGTACATAGTCAAATTTGAGTGCACTTGGATGATGTGTGAGCTTTCTAGAATGTTTGGAATGCTAGTCAAATTTTCTTCCTTTTCACAGTGGGACTCATTCGCCAAGGGTGGTGAATCATTCCTCCGACTGATGAAAAAGTGTCAAAAACCAATTTTGGATAGCAGGGAATTGATTTCTAAAAAAATGTAGATTTCTAGATTTCAAGTGGCACTCATTCACCAAGGGTGGTGAATAAGTCCTCCCCAAGACTTCTGAAAAGTCAAGGGTCAACACTGCTACTCCAAATCTCAAAATGACTAAATAATAGCTTGCCAGGGTCAATTCTATAGAAAATGGGTTGAAAGTCATTGAAATTGCATGAAAGGATGATGAGTTGATTTGAAGAGCCTAGTTGACTTGGAATCCACTTTTGAACACCTTTAAACCTATTAAATCTGCAAAACAAACATTGCAAAGACACATACAAAGGGGGAAAATGTTGAGGGATTAGTGAATAGGGGTTTGCCTTGGTCAAACCCCACTTTAGTAATTAAACCCAATTGAAATGAATGACATGAAAGAGGAATGATAAATGAATAACATGGAAGTATTGCAAACTTACCACATCCTTGAATACACAAATCTGAAGTAATGTCAAAAGGCTACTCCAAAGTGCTTGAGAGTGCTTGAATTGAAGATGCAAAATGCTTGAGTGCTTGAATTATGAATGCTTGAGTGAATAAGTGAATGAGAGATAGGAGATGTAAAATGAGGCAAAAAATTCCTATTTATAGAAATGTTATGCCTTAGTATCTGTCCCTACCTCATCATAGGCTGACATGAAGGGAATTTTTAGTAAAATCCCAAAAGAAATTTGAAATATTTTGAATTTGGGGCCAAGGGGGACTCATTCGCCACCCTTGGAAAATGAGTCCTACCTAGGACCCAAAACAAAGTATTGGGGACAATGTCATATTCAATGTTGTTTTTCAAGATAAGACCCAAAAATACAATTAATATAAGCATATGAGGGCATAAAAAGGAAAAATAAAGCATGAGAAGGGTGTAAATAGAAAAAATATGCCTAGAAAAGTGTGAAATCTAGTTACAAGACTTTACAACACTTCAAAATAGGACTTGTTGATGTATGAAAAGGTGATTTTAGGTGAAATACATTAAATAGAGTCAACATTGCAGTCTCGATGCTTTGCATCGTCCCCAAAGGAAAACACAATTGAAAAGGAAAATGAAAAGAAAAAGAAAGCTTTTGAGTCAACATGAAGGAGACATTTTGGTCTCAATGCTTTGTGTCATCCCCAAAAGGAAAACTCAAAACAAAAGAAAAAGACAATTACCATTTGGGTCAACATGGAAGAGACATAGGGTGTCTCTACGCTTTGCATCATCCCCAAAAGGAAAAAAAAAACAAAAGAAAGACAAAAAGAAAAAGACCATTTGGGCCAACATGGAAGAGACATAGGGTGTCTCTATGCTTTGCATCATCCCCAAAAGGAAAACACAAAATGAAAGAAAGAGAAAAAGAAAAAGAGACAAGGAGAAGAATAGAGATACACATAGAAGAAGTGTACAAAGAGAAAGAGACATCAAACACATGATACAAGGGAACACAATACACATGAAAAGAAAAAGGAAAAAGAGAGGCAATGCAGATGTAAGTCAACCATTAACTAAGTTATTGTTTTCTTAGTCTTGGATGAACAAGCGAAAAAAGGAATAACAAGGTTAAGAGACAAGCAAATACATTACAAAGGCAAGGCTAGCAATGTCTTGCTTCCCATAAAATGTAAAAGCAAGAATGAGCTGAGATGGGTGATGGGAAAGGATCATGCGATAGTGAGAATAGGAAATCCTACAATTATAGCATGAAAGGTCAATGATGTTTTAAGTGATGAGGGGAAAACAATTAGACTCTGTGAAATGATACTTGTTTAGTATTTCATTTAAAGTTTGACATTCTGCAGTGTGATAACCAAGAACACGATGGTATTTGCAATATGGTATATTAGAATCAGGAGTGTGAATAACCAACCTATTTGAAGGTGGCAAGAGTATAAGACCTTTGTTTAAAAGAAACTGAAGTCTCTATTCACATTCAGGTGGAGGATGTGTAGGAAACTTGATCTTCTTCATTTTATATGTTCATTTACATTTACTAGGTTCCCCTTTTTCATAAGTAGAAGGAGGTAGGGGACCCATAGGGGTCTTAAGATCCTTGTCATTAGAAGTAGGGATTCATTGTTCACAGGGAAGGAAAGTGTGTAGATGAGGAGGAGAATTCAATATGACCTTGATAACTTCCATAAGTTTCCTAGGGTGAAGAGAATATTTGTCAAGATGAGAAGGATATTGATATCCTAGTCCTATTGTGTGTGCATCAGTTGGTTGTTGTTCAAAGAGTTGATGGATATCATGTTCATGTTTTATGTCACAACCTTGTTTACTTAATATAGTGAATCCTCTACCATATGTTTCTTCAAGGTTGATAGGATTGTTGGTGACTTTGTGCTCATAGAATGGTTGGGATTGTGGTGGTTGAGAGGAACTAGGTTCACTTGAGGGAGGAACCATAGGTCCAGTGTTGATTTCGGGATTGATGCAGGAGCATCTAGTGGTGTAAGGGCAATCTTGCATCACCCAAAAATAGTTAAATTTCAAGTTTCTCAGTTTTTAGATGTTTTTACATTTTTGGATACCCTTTTCATCATAATAAAATTCCCAATTTATGGTTTTTATTTTCTATTCCTGGGTTGAATGATATTGCAGTTTTACTTTCCCAGATTTGCACCTAAAAATCTTCTGAGTTAGATTTGAGGCACTTAGAGTTCCTGGATCAGCCCTGAAACTTGCCAAAATTGGCATTGCAGATTTCAAGCGTGTTATTGAGTTCGAGACCTTTCCAACGGTTCAAACGGTTCACGAATCAAAATCCTGGATCAAAAGTTATGGCCCCGAGAAGTTGGCGCACTTTCTAAAAGATACAATTGCAAAAGTTCTTTTGAAATTTGAACTTTAAGTTGTAATTTTTCGGTGCCAAACCACCTAAACTCAAATTTGAATGTTGTTTTGGCTGCAAACTAAAGAGGAGCTCTATTTATGGACGGGTTTCTAATTTTTGGGTAACTCTTTGGGGACAAGCTCGCATATTGTGAAAGGGTGATTCTGTAGCTTTCTATAACTTGCATGTGTTGTAGAACTTGGGGATTTGAGATCCTCTACATGTAAGAAGCTCCATTTTCTAAATAATAAAATTATTCTCTTGTTGTGGGTTATCTTCTAAGTCTCGGGCTGTGCCCTCATCAAGTGGCATCAGAGCAGGTTTTCTTGAGCGTGTGGACAGATCACCGATCGTGATCTAGTTCGCACCAAGACCGTGGTTGTGGGTCGAGGTCAAGAAAGATGCCAGAGGTGGTTGAGGTGGCAGAAATGCTGGTGGAAGAGATGCATTGGCAGCCCTCCAAAGACAGATTGATTTGTTACAAGATCAGTTGAGAAGAGGGTTAAACCTAAGGGAGGAAAGTGAGGATGGAGAGGAAGAAGGTTCAAATGTAGAAGAGGAAGAAGAAATAATTGATCAAGACCAAATGCGGCTAATAGTGGCCATTTTGAAGATCAGGAAAAGACCCAGAGGAAAAGGTCCCAATTATTCTAGAAGTTTGAACCCAGAAGAGTTGATCGACTGGATCAACAAGATAGAAGAATTTTTTGAGTATGAGGAAATAGAGGACCCAGATCGGGTTAAGTTTGCGAAAATGAAGCTAAAGGGCCATGCCAGTATTTGGTGGAGAAAGATCTAGTTGGAAAGAAATTGAAAAGGAAAAGGAAATATCACCAGATGGGATCACATGGTAGAGAAAATGAAGAAGCAGTTCATACCAGTGGACTACGAGTTAGATATGTTGAAGAAATTGCAAGGGTTGAAGCAAGGAAATAGATCTGTGAAAGAATATACTGAATATTTTCACAAGATAATCATCAGAACGGGCCACACAGAGGCCGATAAGGATAAGGTAGCCCGATATCTTAATGGGTTATGACTAAGCATTTAGGAGAAGTTAATCCTAGTCAGAATGACCACCATTGATGATGTGTATCAGTTTGCTCTGAAGGTGTAAGAGAAGCTGAACAAAAGATTTGATGGAAAGAAAAATGATGAGGAGGTCAAAGTGGAAGGGGTAGTGGAAGACCTTCAGGAAGCCAAAATGATGATGAAAAGAAAAGTGAAGATGTGGGTACCAGCCAAAGCCAAAGGAATGACAACTTCTACGGCCCTTGTGATCAAAATAGTGGTGATCAAAGAGGTAGAGGATGAGGGAGATATGGACAAGGATCTAGAAGAGGTAGTTTCAAAGGAACATGTTTCCAGTGTGGTGAAGAAGGGCATCGAGCCTATGCATGTCCACAACACCAAGGAAGGGCAGAAAAAAGGCCAGAAGGTCGTGGAAGGGTTGCACATGCAGATGAGGAGGCCCAATATGAACATCCAAATGATGCTAAAAGGGGAGAAGCCCTAGTGATTAGGAGAGCCCTGGTGACTGAGGAAAAGGAACCAAAACAGAGGAAGAATCTATTTCGCACAAGGTTCAAATGTGAAGGAAAATGTTGTGATGTCATTATTGACGGTGGGAGCACTGATAATATGGTGTCAGAAGAGATGGTCACAAAGTTGAAGCTAAAGAGGGAAAGGCACCCACATCCGTATCAGATTGCCTGGTTGTAGAAAGACAACAAAGTTTTGGTCAAGATGGACCCAGAGAAGGTGAAGGCTATTCTGGAATGGCCTACCCCAAGAACTGCTACCGAGGTGAGATATTTCCATGGTTTGGCTAGTTTTTTATAGAAATTTCATTCGAAGCTTCAGTAGTATTTGTGGACCCCTAACTGAAACAATGAGAGGGGATAGAAAAGAATTCAAGTGGAGCACTGGAGCAACAAAGAGTTTTTAACTGTTGAATTAGAAGGTAACAAAGCAACCTATTCTAGCCCTCCCAGATTTCAACAAGGTGTTTCAGGTGGATTGTGATGCCAGTGGTTGTGCCACTAGAGTAGTGTTGAGCCAAGAAGGTAAGCCCATTGCCTATTTCAATGAAAACTTAAATGATGCCAAGATAAAGTATTCTGTATATGATTAGGAATTTTATGCAATAGTTCAAGCATTAAAGAAATGGAGACATTATTTGTTTTCGAAGGAATTTGTTCTATATACAGATCATCAGGCCTTGCAGTACCTAAATAGTTAGGGAAAATTAAATCAGAGGCATATGAAATGGGTAGAGTTTTTGCAGAGTTATACCTTTGTTTTGAAACATGGGAGTGGGAAGTGAAATAGGGTTGTAGATTCCTTAAGTAGGAGGCATACATTGATGACAAAGATGCAGATTGAAGTGGTTGGGTTCAATGAACTTAAGACATTGTATGCAGAAGATCCTGATTTTGCAGAGGCTTGGAAAACTTGCAAGGAACCTGTTACAGTGGACAGGACAAGGTGGCTAGATTTCATAATCCAGGATGGCATTTTATTTAAGGGAAGTCAATTGTGTATCCCGAGGAGTTCCATGAGGGAGAACATGATAAAGGAGAAGCATAGTGGAGGAATGGCAGGACATTTTGGTTGGGATAAGACCATTGCCATTATCAGTGAGCATTATTATTGGTCTCAGTTGTCACAGGATGTGAAGAATTTTGTACAAAGTTGCAAGGTATGTCAGATGGCTAAAGGAGTGAGCTAGAATATAGGCTTATATTAGCCCTTACCTGTACCAGAGAGGCCATGGGAGGATATAAGTATGGACTTTGTTCTTGGTTTGCCAAGGACACAACGAGGGAATGATTCAGTCTTTGTGGTGGTTGATAGGTTTTCAAAGATGGCACATTTCATTCCATGTCGAAGACCCATGATGCAGTCCACATTGCTGACTTGTTCTTCAAAGAGGTGGTGAGGCTACATGGTCTGCCAGTATTGTTTCAGATCATGACACCAAATTTGTGGGTACTTTTGGAGGACCTTGTGGAAGAAGCTGAAGATAGAGTTGAAGTTCAGTTCTGCACACCATCCACAAATAGATGGGTAGACAGAGGTTGTTAACATGAGTCTGGGTAACCTACTGAGATGTTTGGTAGGAGATAAACCCAAGGGATGGGACTTGATCTTACCCCAGAAGAATTTTCTTACAACAATTCTGTCAATAGAAGCACTCGTAGATCACCATTCCAGATTGTGTATGGAGGTAGCCCTAGAACAACTCAAAAATTGGAGGAAGATGGACCAAGAGAAGAAAATAAGTTCAAGTCAAGATTTTGCAGAACACATCAAGGATATACATGAGAAGGTAAGAGAACATATTAACAAGATGAATATGCAATATAAGGCTAAGGTAGATTAGAAGAGGAGGTATAAGAAGTTTTAGATTGGTGATGAAGTGATGGTCCACTTGAGGAAAGAAAGGTTTCGAGTGGGAACATATAAAAAATTGAAGATGAAGAAGTTTGGTCCCTATAAAATTTTGAAGAGGCATGATTCATGGAATGCATATGAGGTAGAGTTGCTAGATGGATTCAACATTTCCCCTATGTTCAACATTTTAGATTTGACAGAGTATCATGAAGATGGTGCAGAGGAAGTACCAATGATGGAACAGTGTAGGATTCCAACACCTACTTCAGAAAAGGAGGAGATTGAAGAAATCCTGAATAGTCGTGTGGGAAGGAGTACCAAGAACGTAGTATGAAGAATATCTGGTGAAATGGAAAGGAAGGTCCTGTTGAAGATTCATCCGGTTACCTAAGGAAGAGGTTGACCATTTGGGTTTTCCTCCACCATCTGAGATGTGATGGGGTCACTTCTCAAATTACCCTGGGTGTCTGATGCAGGAGCATCCAGTGGTGTAAGGGCAATCTTGCATCACCCAAAAATTGTTAAATTTCAAGTTTCTCAGTTTTTAGATGTTTTTACATTTTTGGATACCCTTTTCATCATAATGAAATTCCCAATTTATGGTTTTTATTTTCTATTCCTGGGTTGAAAGATATTGCAGTTTTAGTTTCCCAGATTTACACTTGAAAATCTTTCGAGTTAGATTTGAGGCACTTAGAGTTCCCAGATTGGCCCCAAACTTGCTGAAATTGGCGTAGCATATTTCAAGCGCATTATTGACTTTGAGACCTTTCCAACAGTTCAAACGGTTCGTGAATCGAGTTCGGATCAAAAGTTATGGCCCGGGAAGTTGGCACACTTTCTAGAAGATACAATTACAAATGTTCTTTTGAAATTTGAACTTCAAGTTGTAATTTTTTGGCGCCAAACCACCTAAACTCAAATTTGAATGTTGTTTTGGCTCCAAACTAAAGAGGAGCTCTATTTATGGGCGGGTTTCTAGTTTTTAGGTAACTTTTTGGGGACAAGCTCGCATATTGTGAAAGGGTGATTCTGTAGCTTTCCATAACTTGCATGTATTGTAGAACTTGGGGATTTGAGATCCTTTGCATGTAAGAAGCTCCATTTTCTGAATAATAAAATTATTCTCTTGTTGTGGGTTATCTTCTAAGTCTCGGGCTGCGCCCTCATCAGGGATGCAAATAAGCAAAGTGATCAGTGGGTGCAATAGGAGGAATATCTTGTGATCTCATAAAAGGATAAAAGTTTGTATTGGCTTTGAGGTTGTTAAGGAAAACATTGCAAAACTTGTTCCTACTAACATCATCTTCTCCAATGATGTGAATTTTACAAGGAGGACAATCATGAGGAGTTAAAGAAGCATGAGATTGTAAAATGTCATTAAGGTCACAAGAAAAAGTATAATTGGACATGTCTACCAATGATTTCAGGGAGTGCCAAAACTTATTAAAAGAAGATACCATTATGAAAAGAAAGAAATATGCAATAAATGAAGAAAAATAGAGAATCTGTTACTGGAAACAAAATGCAGAAGCAAGAAACAAAAATTTAGAAGAATGCTAGAAACAATGCAAAATGAATGTTTAAAATGTGAAGAGGGACTGATTCACCCTAGGTGGTGAATGAGTCCTAGGATGGATATTTTTGTGTTTTCAGAAATTTATCAATGATTTAAATGCTTTTCAGAATGCAAAAATGGATACAGAATGCAGATTTTTTGTTTTTCCAATGAAATTAAATGCAAGAATGAAAACTAAAAGAGTTTTTCACTAATGCAAAATGAAAGGTCCTAGAATGCTATAACAAATCAATGTCCTAGTTGAATTGAAATGCAAATGAAAACTAGGATGCAATGTATGGATGCAATCATAAGTTTAGAAAATTTTCAAAAGTCAGGTTCACCAAAATGTAACATAGATTTTAGGACCCAAAATGCTAGCTCTCTTCCTAAGCTTTTCACCTAGAAAGAGAGATTTAGATCAAAAAATACTAGATGTACATTCAATTAAGGAAAAATGTGATGTGATATGATGTAAGCTAACTAAACTAAATGCAATTAACTGATTGAAGTGATCTAAAATACATTGAAAACTAAGAATTATGCCTTGTTTGAAAACACAGTATGATATGCAGAAACTATGGAATATGAAGAAATTGAAAGAAATATGAAAAGCAACAAGTACAAGGTCAAATTTGAGTGTACCTAGATGATGTGTGAGCTTTCTAGAATGTATGGAATGCTGATAAAATTTTCTAATTATTTGCAGTGGGACTCATTCACCAATGGTGGTGAATCAGTCCTTCGACTGGTGAAAAAGTGTCAGAAACTAATTTATGACAACGGGGAGTTGATTTATGACAAAATTTAAATTTATACATTTCAAGTGGGACTCATTTGACAAGGGTGGAAAATCAGTCCTCCCTAAGATTTCTAAAAAGTCAAGGGTCAACACTACTACTCCAGATCTAGAAATGATTAAATAATAGCTTGCCAGGGTCAATTCTACAGAAAATGGGTTGAAAGTCACTCAAATTGCATGAAAGGATGATGAATTGATTTGAAGAGCCTAGTTGACTTGGAATCCACTTTTCAACACCTGTAAACTTGTTAAATCTACAAAACAAAGGCTGCAAAGACACATACACAGGGGAAAAATGTTGAGGGATTAGTGAATAGGGGTTTTCCTTGGTCAAACCCCACTTTAGTAATTAAACCCAATTGAAATGAATGAAATGCAAGAGGAATGATAAATGAATAACATGGAAGTATTGCAAAATTACCACATCCTTGAATATGAAAATCTGAAGTAATGTCAAAAGGCTGCTCCAAAGTGCTTGAGTGAATAAGTGAATGAGAGATAGGAGATGTAAAATGAGGTGAAAAATGCTTATTTATACAAATCCAGTGCCTTAGTATCCATCCATACCTCATCACAGGCTGACATGAAGTGAATTTTTATTAAAATCCTGAAAGAAATTTGAAATATTTTGAATTTGGGGCCAAGGGGCACTCATTTGCCACCCTTGGCAAATGAGTCCCACCTGGGACCCAAAACCAAGTGTCAGGGAAAATGTCATATTTAATGTTGTTTTTTGGGATAAGACCCAAAAATACACTTAATATAAGCATATGAGGGCATAAAAAGACAAAATAAAGCATGAGAAGGGTGTAAATAGGGAAAATATGCCTAGAAAAGTGTGAAATCTAGTTACAAGACTTTACAACACTTCAAAATAGGACTTGTTGATGTATGAAAAGGAAATTTTTAGGTGAAATGCATTAAATAAAGTCTAGAAGAATGTAGAAATGTCTTACAACACTTCACAACACTTTCAAAAGACTTCATTCTTTGAGTTTTAATGCCAAAATAAGCATGTTCAAGCCAGGATACATCATAAAATTAAAGAAACATAACTTCAACACTATGAAACAAGGCCTAAAAGACTATGAAAATGGGAAAGGTCCATTTTTTTATGGTACATATATATTCAAAATATTATATATATATATATGTATATACATATTATATATATGTATATATATATATATATATGTATATATGTATATATATTTATGTACATAGTAATATGTATGCATATATGTATATATATATGTATGTATATATATATGCATGTATATGTACTTGGAGGTAAATATGGAAATTATATGATGGTTAACTATCAATATTTGGTTATATGTTGTGATGGGCTGGTTTATAAGGCAAGTGTAATTAATGAAATATATTGAAAGAATTCTATTAAAATATATATATGAAAGTTGGATAAACTAGGTGTTTAGATTTCATGGAGTATATTATGCATTTGTTAGTCACAAAATGTTAAATGGTGATTTTAGAATTTGGAGAAATTGTTTTTATATTAAATATCCCTCCAAATAAGTTTATTGTGTAAAATGTGACTATTGAGTTAAAATAAATTCTTGTTTACAACTGTATCTTGAGGTTGTGTAATTGGTTTTATTCTTCATTTTCCCTTGGGTCACTTGCTATTTGCTTGGGTCGGTATATGGACATGTGGGAACCTCAAGGTCATTTAATCCTCTATAGGAGTTTGAGGTTATTTAGTCCTTAGGCTTCCAAAGGCGAGAGTAAAATTGATGTTTACTGAGTTGTCCTTTGATTTGGAACTTGACAATAATTGATTTTAGTTATGATTCTGAGTTTATGATTGGTTTGTACTTGTTTTGATGGAAATTTATACATATGGATGTTGGTGAGATGATTGTGCCTCATGTGTGTTTTAGTTTTGAGAATCAATACTTCTTTGTGTTGGTACAACCCTTGGAGCTTTGGTTTTTTGTGGTTTGGGTTTCTAGGGAGAGTGGCTCTTCATGGGTGCCATCACACAAAAGGGTGGCCTGGATAACCCATGCAAGAGTTAGTGTAATAAGTGATAACTTAATTAAATGAATTATGGGGAATAGGTAGAAATGACATTAACAAGATAATTAAAGATGCCCCGTCCACTTGTTAGGGCTTTCATAGACAAAGGGTGGGTTGAGAAGGCCATGGAGGACAAGATCATTACCTTGTCTCCATGAGAGGTTAATAGTTTTGCATGAGTCACCCTACAGGGCTGACACCTAGAGAGGCAACCAAGATAGCCATAGATGGGGGTTGTCACCTAGAGAAAGGTAGCCAGGATAACCCATGTTAGGACCAGGCAATGACACTCTCTTCTAGCATTCCCTTGATTTGTTATCTTTGCAAGCCTCTGGAAGTGGTGTAGTACCCCTCCAGTTACTACAATGTGATTCAGTTTGTTTGTGTTTGTTTCCTAGTCATGTAGCTATTTTGAATACTATATTGTATTGTTTCTAGTTACAACACTGATGTTATGTTAATTGTTAAACTATGTGGATGATTTATTGGATATGTTGTTTCTAAGTCTTAATGTGGTTATCATGATTGGATTGATGTTTATGATTTAATGATGCCTGTCAGTCCTTGTGAAGAAGACAATGTAGCACTACTCACTTGCGAGTATCCTGTTGCATTGCGATTCTTCTTCACGGTGTGTTTTCCAATATATGATGATATGTTTAACATTGTTGTTTTCTGCAAATACAGGTACCAGGTATCGACTCCACCTACTTGTCAGGTTTGAGCGTACCCTAATCCAATAAAATCATATTGATTCAGAGATAGTGTCTAGTCCTTGTATAACCATCATTCTTCGTTGAATGAGTATCCTATTGTCCCCCATTGTCATTTGTTGTTTTGTCTTGTCATGTCAATTTTGTCAGTGTTATTTTATTAGGAAATTAATTATTGCTTAATTTAGATAAATGGCTAATTTGTTGATATATTGATTAAATGCAAATTTGTTTAAATATTAGAATAAACATTTATGTTATGTTTATTGTTTAATTTATTAATTTAAATTAAGCAAGTAATTTGATTAAAAGAAAATTTGAAAATTGTGTTAAAAGTAATTAATGAGTTACTTGTACAAATATAATTTAAGTGAAAAGCAAGTATTTTAAAAGAGTTGATTTTGAAAAGTTAAAATATCTAAAATGACCTGAAGGAAAATATCTTTGATATTTAATGTTTTTAACTGCATGAGCAATTTTAGGGGTGAATGTTTACAAATAGATAAGTTGTAACTTGAGATAATAAATTTTCTTCAATTAGTCTATAAAGGTGGAAATTTCATTCACGGAAAGGGTAAGAAGAATTTCCACGGCAGAAGTTTGCACGACAATATTCTGGAAAAGGATTCTTCACAACATTAGTTAGTTTTTTCATAAACTTTGTGATAAGAATATTTGGTGGCTTGATTGTGAATTGGGCCAAAGGATCGTAATAATTAAAGTTGTAGCTACAAATATTGGAAAAAGATTTTGGAAATACTCTGCTACTCAGCGAATCAGGTTTCTTTGTGATTCATTTTTGCTTGTATTCATTTGAATTATGATTGCAGACAAAGTTGTGTTCTTATTTGTTTCATTGTTTCCTCAAGATTTGCGTCTGCCTTAAATTAATAACTTTCTTCACAATTTGAGAATTACTTTTGATGCATGGGCAGTCTCTCTATATAAATTAGGTTTTAGAATTTCTAGTCTTCCCATTTGAAGATGGATGCAGATTTACTTCCCTATTCCTCTTTCTTTCTTGTTGCATGCACAACTCTCATTCCCTAACTACACAACGACATGCACCCTGCACGTAAACAAGATTATAATGTAAGAATAATTTCTTGAATGTTTATTGATTTCAACGAAATGAGAGCTTCAACATTGTGCGTATTCAGTATAATATTCCTTGCCTTTAGGACCTGTGCATCACTGAAGAAGTATATATTCTCTCGTTTGTCTATTTGAAATCTTGTTGAAAATTCTAGAGCCACGCCTATTTAGATTTACCAATGTTTAGGAATTTGTTCAGTTCTCTGTGCGCCCTTTGAAATCTAAAGGTTCACATAACTACTTGATTCTGTCGGCAATCTTTTACATTTGTAGCCTTTTTACTAGTGCAGCGCTTAAGTACAAAGTGATGTAGAGGTTTGAGTAATCTCTCTGTCTCCAATGTCAACCTGTCAAAGCGTAGCACTATAACAAAATAGAAAACTTTAAGGAATTAAATATGGTTCTTTTTTCCCTGATTTTCTTTTGCTGCCAGTCACTACAGCCACACTTAAGCAGGGAGTGGTGTATAGATTTATTTAACTATTCTGAATCATTTTGCATCCATTTTAGTCACAACTCTTGAACTTAGTAGGTAGATTGTAAGATTTAAAGATCTTCCTTAATCCCTTATGTAACTCATAAGATAGCGGGAAAATCACTTCTCATATTTACCTTATCTGCATTTATTTTAACTTGGAGTTAGTATAATTTTCATGCCATCTCTCATGCCATCTTTGAATCGTCGCTATTCTGAGCATAGTGAATTGTATTTTGTTAGTTATCTCCTAAATGTTAGATTGTTAAGTTATCTTGGAGATGCTTGATACTTTCCATTTTAGTCTGGCCTTGGGTCATGATTCAATTGCTCGTCTTTATTATTGATGCAAAATGAGTTACAATATCAGTATGTACTTGGAAGTTATCATCAGATTCTGGAATTGTCATGAGGTATTTGTTTCCCTGGATGCACATGCTAAAGTCTCTTGACTCTAACTTATACATTGACACCTTGAGTTTATATTTAGTCATCTGTAGTTTATCATCTCTTAGATTTATAACGTCCTGCTGATGTGTACTTGCACGTAGCCTTCTTACTATAGATAGGTGACTATTAATTATGATTGATCTCTAACTCAGAGTTATTTAGGTTTTTATAGCCTTGAATCGATGTATGAGTTATCCTGCTTAATATAGTCTTACCATAGTGTGCACTTTACATGCATGAATAATGGAGAACCTTAAGTGAACCGAAGTTTTAGTATGAGTTTTAATAATGTGCAGTTGTCTTATGATATAAATACACCAATTTTAATTATAGGAATTTATATGGCTTGAATTTTTATCAACAAGAGTATAATTTATTGCTAGAGGAATAATATTCGTGTCATAGATTTATTAGGGTAATAAATTTATGTTATTTTAAATTGAGGAGGTTTTAGATTTGTTTTGTTATGGGAATGTCATTATGCATCTATATTGTTAAAATATTATTTAATATGTTCAAAATTTTAAATGTAACTTTCATTATTATCGTTAGTTTTAGATTGATGATCGATTTAGTTGTTATATGCATTTCATTTAGAAGATGAAGCTTTATATTAAATTTAACTAATAGGAATTGGAAATTCCTTAAATAATATTTATTTTAACAATTTTGAATAAAAGGAAATTTAAGTATTTGAAAGGATAATTATGTATCTGTAGAAGATAGTAGTTTATTTGTGATCTAATTCTTTGAATTGTGTTAGTAGATATTAATTTCTTTTGAATAAGTAGTGAGTAGGTAAGGTTCTTGCATATATAATTGTTGTGGCATTTGAATATTTAAAAAGGGTATATGTTTTACATATGTACTTTGACTTTTGTTTATAAGAGAAAGATCGTTATGCCAAGATTACATCTTTAGTTAATTAAAGAACGTGTAGTTATATTATTGTTGAATATTTAAGCGAAATTTTGTTGGTATTGTATGGGCAATATTGTTATGGTTGTAATTTACCAGTGTACTTTTGTAGTACAAAGTTCTATTTTCTAGAGGCTAGGGAACCTTTTTTTATTGAGATGTTTATTCTATATATAGGTCATGATGATCATTTGTGTTAATGTATTGTGAGATAGCCATGCACGTTGCATTAGTTACCTAGGTGGTAACTAAGAGTAAAGTATTATGTATCATGAATGGATTGTGGTGATGATTCAATTTGTTTGTGCTTGTTGGCTATCTTTTTGGTTTAATAAGTGTTGTATTATTGCAAAAGGAAGAGTGGCTTTCAATAATGGTCGGTACCCAAAGAGGTAACTAGGGTAACTTATTGGAAGTTATTAATCCAGTGAAAATATTAATAATTGTACTTGGGATTCATTAATTAAATTCAGATCAATAAATGCCTCACCTAATGCCTTAATGCTCATTTAGATTAAGGGTAGGTTGAGAAGGCCTAGAATGGCTTACTCATTTACCTTGTCTTTCTGAAAGGTATCTCGACTCCACATGAGTTTGTCTAGGGGCCGGGAATCGGTAGAGTTTGCAGGGCCAGTAGTCTAGGAAGATTCGCTAGGGTAACTTAGAACAACCATGTGATGACACTCTGTCTTGAATCATGATTGTAGTCTCCTGTATAGGGTTATCTATTATATTGTGGTCATCTCTGGAAGCATAAGTTGTGAATACTATGGTTTGATGTGGTCATGTTGTTAAGTGTAGTTAGCCAAGTAATGTAATGTGTGTTCTTTGTTGTTAGTTTGATTGTCTTATGGACCTTTCATTATCTCCTAGCATAGAGGGGGTGGACCTTTGGGTTCCATGCGGTTGGGTGGAAACTGTGCTATGCCTTCATTGGATACTCTTACAGATGGCATTATATGTGTAACAGATTCTTGTTACTTAGATGATCGTGATAGTGGACACAAAATGCATTCAGATGTGGATATTTGATGTGAGGAGATGATTACAATCTTTGTATATTTACCTCATGTTTATGAGTGTACTCTTTTTACCATCATTATGATGTATTGAGATTTATGAGAATCTCAATGGATGTAAATCTATATATATATAACTCGATTATTTAAGTTTTGAAAAGTGGATTATTCATGAATGTGATTCATACTTGTAATTTATGACTTAGTTGTTATGGTGTGATGTTCTTTATAATAATGTTAGTAACGTCATTTTGGAATCCTTAAGACATTTGTTTAATCAAATGACATTTAAAAAAAAAAATGTTCTGATAATTCGTTACTTAATACATTGTTTTATGGATTCCTTGGTGGGGTGTTACAAGTGGTATGGAAATCACAACATCAATAGACTACTTCCATAGGCTTGCAAAGATAACTAATCAAGGGAATGCTAGGAAAGTGTCATCGCATGGTCCTAACATGGGTTATCTTGGTTTCCTTTCTCTAGGCACCGACCCCCATCTATGGTTATATTGGCTAACTCTCTAGGAACTAGCCCCATACAATGAGTTGTGTAGAACCATTAACCTCTCATAGAGATGACGTAATGATCTTGCCAACCATAGCCTTCTTAGCCCACCCTTAGTCTATGAAAGTCCTAATGGGTGGATGAGCCATCCTTAATTATCTTGTTAATGTTATTTCTACCTATACCACAAAAAATTAGACCCTCTTGAAGAAAGAGACAATTTCATGTATACTTAGAGCCACTTTTGAGTCCCCTCATATCATTTTCCCCTTAAAATGGAATTTATAGGCCCCTTAGACCAATTAATTTTGATCTACAGGTCCCTTTCATATAAGAAATCACATAAATCCTCACAAAAAACACCTAATGACATCATATCCCAACAACCCACCTTCAAATAATAGTAGTGGGACCCATTCACCATGGAACTCATTCACCAATGGTGGCAAATGAGTCCCCTTTGAGGGAAAATTCAAAATCAAGCAAGAAATTAATCAATTTTGTTCTTATTCCAGTGAATGTCAGCCTCTTAGGTCTAATTAATGGGAAAATAAGGTTTTTTTTCCTATAAATACACATTTCTAGTCATTTTACACATCTTCTTAATAACTTTTGATCATCTTGAAAGCAAAATGCATTCTACAACAAAGTTCATAAGCAAAAGTTGAAGTTCTAGGACAACAAACTAGGGTTTTTGTAGGTCTTGGAGCTCACTCACATTGTCAAGATCCAACATTGAAAAGGGTTGATGATGGATGCCTATGGTGAATCATGAAGAAATCTAGGGTGAAGAGGTGCAACTAGCCACCAAATCATGCCTAGGGACTTGGTTTCCTATTGATTCCATCTTCCATTATTACTCAATCTTCAAATCAACATCTTTATTGTGATGATTTAGCATTTTCATGTAATTTATCATCCTTGCTTCATGTGTTGTAAGGTTTCTAGGATAGATATCTTGCATCCTTTCAATCATTTTTGCATAAACTATTCTAGAGCAATAGAATAGTGTTTTTGTCATGATTCAGCCTTTCCTATTCTTTAACACATCTAAGATTAGGGTTTATGCATATCTCTCCCTATTCAAGGTTTGATTACCAATCTAGGGGTTTGACTAAGGAAAAATCCCCATTAGATAAACAATTTTAAGTTGTTTTGTAAGGATATTCAAAGATCTGGAATTGAGACTCTGCCATAATTTGTTGTAGAAGTATCAAGGTGTAGATCTAAATCTTGAATTTACAATAATATGAAGGTGGATTTATTCACCACCCTTGGTAAATGAGTCCCACCTGATATGCAAAAGTGATTTTAAAGTTGTTTCAGATCCCTGACAATCAGAAATCAGGTTTTGTTCAGAAAAAGACCTAACTTGGGACTGATTCGCCACCCTTGGCGAATGAGTCCCAGTCAGCTAAAATTCTAGATTCCATCAGAATTTCAATCTATCATTTAGTCCTCTACAACTTTCCATGTGCACACATTCTCATAAAAAACCCTTTGTTTAGTTAAATATTGCATTTTTTATCATTATTTCTATTCATTTGAATATCACATTGTGTTTTCGAACAAGGCATAAATCTTAGTTTTGCATGCATTTTAAATCATTTCAATCAATCAATTTCATTTAGTTTAGTTATTTTTCATCATATCACATCACACATGTCCTTATTTGAATGAACCTCTAGCATTTTAGGATCTAAATATCTCTCTTTCAAGTTGAAAAAGTTAGGAAGAGAGTAAGCATTTTAGGTCCTAAAACATATGTTACATTTTGGTGAACCCAAAATTTTGAACATTATAACATTCTGATTTGCATTTCTAAATTGTATTTTAGGTCTTAATCATTGTAGGCTCTTGCATAATTTAGATTTCTTAAAAACATTGCCTTACTACAAGCATTCTTTATCTTCAATTAGGGAATTTCTTTCAATTTTGTATTTTCAATCTAAAGTTACAATGTACAGAGCTTAGATTTTCCAGAAAAATAGAAAAAAATAATAAAAAAATCAGAAAAACATTAAAAAATTCATCTCCTATGACTCATTCACCACCTAGGGTGAATCATTCCCTTCACATTTTTTTATTAGAATTTCCAAATTTTACTTTCTTGCATTGCATATTTCTATTTTTTGTTGTTTCCTTTCTATTTTAGTTTGGTTTTTCTGTGTTTTCTTAGCATAGATTTCATTTCTCCTCATGGCATTTAAGGATAGTCTTAGAATTTTACAAATTCCATTTTCAGTTATCTTTCGTAGTCCTTTTCAATCAACTTACATTTAGGAAACTATAGCAAATCTCCAAAACCAATCAAACAATACCTCAAACAATCCCATTAAGAATATGATTCAAATTTGAAATAGCATCTCATCCAAGCCATTTAGTAGTGATGTTGACAAGTTAGATGAAACCCTCAAGGGTGTCATCTCACTCACTTCATCTTCTAACACTTGTAATGAGACATATCCAACTCTTATCGAAACACCTTCCCTCAAACCCTTTGATTGTGATGAATTTTCTTTGTTAGATGAAGCCCTTGATGACTTCATCTCACATAAGCCATCCACTAAGGTTTGTGGTAAAACCCTTCTGATACATGATAATTCACCCTTACAACCTTTTGAGAATGATGACTTTCCTTTGAAAGATGAGTCTCTTCAAGACTCTATCCAATTTTATTCATCCACTATGGTTTGTAATGACATCTCTTGTGTTAAGGACATTCATGTAGTTCAACCAAAACTTATACTTTATCCCCCTTCACATCTACTCCATCCTTCCAATAAACCAAAACTTATCCTTTACCCACCCTCACATCCCCTTCATCCCTCTAATGTATCACAAAAATCTAGTGATGATACTATTGCTCATACATATAACACACGAAATAACCCACAAACACCACAAATCATTCCATCATCGTTACCCTTACGTAATCCACCTAGCGCTCCTCATTACCTCCCACCCACAAAGGAGTATGATCTTGTTGAACAATTAAAGAATACTCCTGCTAAAATTTCTCTTTGGGATTTTCTTCAAAATTCACCAAATTATAATACCATCCTTCAAAATGTCTTGAAACAACTAATAGTCCCTCTTGGAACTACTCCTAGTGATGTGGCTACTCTTGTTCAAAAGTATAGTCTTGACATCACTTTTCATCAACATGAGCTTCCTCCTTTAGAACTACAAAAACAACATGATGCCTTTATGATCATTGCTCAATTTCATCTCACATGTATCAAGCATACTCTTATAGATAATGGTTTTTCTCTTAATGTGTGTAGTGTGAGCCTCCTTGACCACTTGGAAGTAGATAGATCACAAATAAAATCAGACTCTATTTCTATTGGAGGTTTTGATAATCTAACAAAGCAACCGCTAGGGGTCATCAGTTTACCTATTACGGTTGGGGTAGTTACCTTTCAAACTCCTATCCATGTCCTCCCTCATGAAATTTCATATAATCTTCTTCTAGGCCAACCATGGATTCATGAGATGAATGCAATCCCTTCAACTCTTCACCACATCATGAAGTATGTTTACAACAATCACATATATCCAATTGAAATTGACTGTAAACCTAAAAAAAAATTTCACCTTGCAACAGGAATCACAAGTCCTTTCAAAACATTAATTCCAACTTCACACATTGATCCTCTTGAAAATAAATAACATGATGCAGAATTACCATCTACATTACTTGGCGATGATTGGGGATCTTTAGTTTTCACACCCTCATTTATGGGGGATTACACACTTATGAAGACATGCGATGAAGAGCCTGACAAACCAACTATTATGTCCACTCAAAATTCTAAAAAATTGTCTCATACATATATCGCCTACAATACAGATGAAAATGCAACATACATGAAAAATTTTGAGGACATAGATCACCAATCTCTACCTTCACCATGTGAAATGAAAACAATTTATGGAAAAGGTTATACATTTTGCAAACAATTAGGTTATAATGGAAAAGGGTGTGGAAAACATGAACAAGGTATTTGTGTTCCTATTGAACCAAATACTTAAGAAATGAAAACAAAATTGGGATACTCTTTTTCTAAAAAGACTAAATCTACTCAACAACCATCATTAAATATCAATATGATCACATGTCAGCCACAACACAAACTCACCCTTATTCATCCTGACTTACTTGATTTGACCCTCTCACCTTCATTGTTGTCTATCGATAGCGATGAGGCTTTGAAATACATACTTGGTGTTTATGGTACCTCGCTTCCTTTAGCCACATTACATATGCTATAAATATTATTGAGAAAGAAACAAGTGATATCAATGAAGAATTGTTGGAATCTAAAAGTCCTAAATCTAATGTACTCCCTTTAGGAGATACAATTGATGTACTTATGGACATTAATGACCAAGATAAAGTCATTAAAATTAGGAAGTCTCTTGATGATGAAGAACAAGAAGATACAACTACTTTACTTCATGATTTTCCTGAGATATTTGCTTGGAAATATTATGATATGCAAGGAATAGACCCAACCATTATAATGCATAACATTGTCCTTGACAACATTGTTAAATTTGTTCATGAAAAGATTCATAAAATGCACCCTAAAGTGGCAGTACTAGTTAAAGAACTTTAGAAACTTCTTGATGCTCGCTTTATACGAGCTGTTGATTATTCTCCTTGGATCTCAAATATTGTCATAGTTGCAAAACTGACAACAAAATTAGGATGTCTACTGATTTTAAAGATTTGAATAAAGCCTCTTTGAAAGATGATTTTCCACTTCCTAATATTGATATGATTGTGGATTCAACTACTAGACATGCTTTGTTGTCATTAATGGATGGATTCTTAGATTATAATCAAATCCTTATTAATCCTAATGATCAATATAAAATTTCCTTCACCACTATTTGGGGAACATTTTGTTGGGTTGTCATGCCTTTCAGTTTAAAGAATGCCAATGCAACTTATCAACATGCAATGACATTAATATTCCATGATTACATTCATCAAATCTTAGAAGATTATGTTGATGATATCCTTGCCAAATCTTTAACTCGACAAGACAACATAACTGTCCTTCACAAAATCTTTGAATGAATCAAGCAATATAACATGCGATTGAATCCAAAAAAGTGTTTTTTTTGTAGAAAGCTATGAACTCTTAGGATTTATCATATCTTCGAGGCATTGAGGTGGATATAAAGAAAATTGATGCAATTGTTAACATGCCACCTCCCAAGAATATTTCTCAATTACGCATGTTACAAGGATGAATCCATGCTATTAGACATTTTGTCACCTCTTTAGCTAACCACACATCACCATTCACATCTCTTCTTAAAAAGTATGTTCCTTTTCATTGGAATGATGATTGTACAAAATATTTTGAAAAACTAAAGGAATATTTAGCTACTCCACCTGTTTTACAACCTACTATACCTCATAGACCATTTATTTTGTACATCACCACATCTACCCATCCTCTCATAGCATTGTTGGCTCAACACGATGATCATGGTAAAAAACACCCTAGTTATTACATCAATCACACTTTAATCGATTATGAAATATGCTATTCACCAATTGAAAAATAGTGTTTGGCTCTTGTATTCGCTACTTGTAAGTTGTGACACTACTTACTAAATGTTGAGATATAAGTTGGTGCAAAATTTGATCCTCTTAAATACCTTTTCAATAAAATTGATCTCTCTAGTCATTTAGCTAAAAGGACTATAATGTTGCTAACTGAATTTGATCTAATTTTTTTTTTCACAAAAATCAATCAAAGGTCAAGCTTTAACCAATCACTTAGCTAATGCTCCTTCTCCATAAACTTTTCTGCCCATTCATTCATTTCTAGATGATCACATTTTAACCATTGATACATAATCATGGAAGTTATTCTTCGATGGATCTAAGTGACAAATAGGTTCCGGTACGAGTGTGGTCTTGATTCCTCCCAATGGTAACCCTATTCCCTTATCCTACTATTTGAACTTCTTATGTACAAATAATACAACTGAGTATGAAGCATTGATTGTAGGATTACAAGTTGCATTATCCCTTCACGTTAGACATATTCAAATCTTTGGCGACTCACAATTGGTTATTAAACAAATCAATGGCACATATCAAACTAGACACAAAAAGTTATTAAAGTAGGACTTTATCATGAAACTTTTAGACAAATTTGACTCATTTACCATTGATAACATCCCATGAAAAGATAATCAACATGTGGATGCTATGTCTAGTGCAACCTCTCTTATCTCCCCACCCGATCCTTCTATAGACTACACATTCATTATTCATACTATCATGAAACCTTCGATTCACACTTTGTTAGAAAATATCTCAGCTATAACTCAAACATCTTCATGTGAATGGTATAATAATATATACAATTACTTAAAGCATAGTACCCCTCCCAAACTTACCACAGGGAATACTTGAAGGAATCTACGAAAACTTGCAACAAAATATGTGATTCTTGCAGATGCGTTTTATAGAAGATCTTTGAATGGTCTCTTATTACATTTTCTTAAGGATTTTGAAATCCCCTTAGCACTTGAACAGGCTCATGCTAGTGCCTGTGGCAGTAATTTTGGAGGACATTCGTTAGTGCAAAAAATTATTCATATGGGTTATTATTGGACACATATGGAGAAGGATTGTTTCAATTATGTTAAGTGATGTCACACATGCCAAGAGCATAGTAATTTGATTCAAATTCCTACCATTGAAATTCATGCCAATGTTCCCATTTGGCCCTTTTTCAGTATGGGGGTTAGATCTTATTGGAAAAATTTCCTCGCCTTCTTCTATCAGACATACATTTATCATCATTGCCACTGACTATTTTAAAAAATAGGTCGAAGCTATCCCTCTTCATTCAAAAACTATTAAAATAATTTGTTGTTTCTTCCTCGAACACATAATTTCTCATTTTGGACTTCCTTCTGTAATTGTTTCAGCTAATGGAACATCCTTTAAGAATAGTGAGGTTCAAAAATTTCTCCAAACTTTAAGCATTCAACAATCCATATTATCCACAATCCAATGGACAAGTTGAGCACACTAATAATATTCTTGAACAAATTCTTAAGAAAACCATTCACAACAATCATAAGGATTGGTATACACAATTCCCTTACACACTTTAGGAATATCGAACTAGTTTTCATTCATCCATTGGAACTACTCCTTATAATCTTGTTTATGATACTGATGCAATCATGCCCTTAGAAATTCCTACTTTGAGAGTTGCTCTTTGGGACATTTTTGATGTTGAAACTTATAAAGCCCAAAGATTACATCAATTAGAGATGCTCGATGAATAGTGCATTAACGCTCTTGAGCATCTCCAAGCCCACATTAAACATTTACAATGACAACACAATGTCCATGCCATCCCTTGCTCATTTTCTAGGGGAAATTTTGTTCTTATTGCAAATCAATGAAAAGCTAGTGCAGATAATGAAGAAAAGGATAAGTTTAGCCCTAATTGGTTGGGACCTTATATAGTTGACACTAGTTATGGGTCTGGTGCTTATCTTTTAAAACAACTTGATGGAACACCCCTTAGGGAACCTATTAATGTTGCACATTTGCATTAGTATCACATCTAATCCCCTTTGAATTGTATGTTTCACCTAAGTAGTGTTGTTCAGAGTTATTTGAAGATATTTTAAATAGCTTTCACATTACTTCATTCTTGAAACTTCAATGTACGTTTGTCTTGAAAACTAGAGTAATTATTTCCATTCATTCTATATTTTCTTTAGATTTCATACTTTTCACATTTATCTTATGTTAATTTAGATCCTTTATAAGGTATTTAAATTAACATATCACCCTTCACAATGTTGTATCTATACTAAAACTGCAATATGTTTTACATTAGATCACATGAATTATGCTAGATCATGTAGACATTAATTAAAATACTTTTTCCATAAGTTCTTTAATTAATCACATAGAATTTAACAAACATATTCAAAAACAAAAAAATACATCATTATAATTCATAAGTTGCATGTCTATATATATATCAACTCGAAAAGTCTCATATACATCTCAAGAATTATATCATAATGGTCTGTGAGAGCTAGACCCCTTAGGATTTGGCACTCATGATCCAGTCCCTAGACGTTGTGAGATAGTTGTGTGTGACCTTGATCGTGAACTGTCGAGTCTCAGTGCATACTCTAGACCCTGTACTCGTCTGACGACTACAAGTTGCTCCTCTACAATCTGATCTCTCTCCACCTGTCTGAACTAGCTCTACCCAAAGTCTCTCTACCTTTGACGAGGCTTGTGATGACTATAGTGCACTCTTAACCTAATGGAGTTGCCTCCTCACACTCTCATATGGTACCCGTAGTCTCATAAATGGTCTGAGTGACTCTGGCTCTTCCTCCATGATCGGTGGGGGAACATAGTAAGGATCTATCTCCTCCTTGAGGGATACTAAAACTCTCTCTATAGCTACTTGATGATAGAACTCTCTCCAATCTCTCATCACTCCTAAAAGATAGATCATGTACACAATTAGTAACATATCATCATCATATACATACATTAGATATCAAATACTCAAGGACATGCATTAATTTAAATATTATTACCTATGTCTCCAAATTCATGAGGTAGGTCAAACCCTCATCTCTGGGGGGGCATGTGGGATGAGCTCACCTCCTTTTGACTTTGCATGTTGATGTCTATTGTAGCTACTGCTCGTGATCTAGTCCTGTAAGTATGTGATGATTCTCCATGCTCATTTAGATCCTCGATAACTACCTCATCACCCTCACTCAGGGATGGCTCCTCCTCCTCATCGTCATCTCCTCCATCCTCGTCCTAATAGTTAGGATCAACATCATATGAGTACTCCTCATTGATCACATTTGTAAAAATATCTACTGGCCTATACCGTACCTCCTTTGCCCTCTCCTTTGACTCATCCTCTACTGCTGCCTCTGCCTCACCTAGAGGGAACTCCATAGGAAACATAGGAGCTAGTCGCACATATGACCACCACTCCTCATACTCATTTGTGCTACTGACATCATAAATTTTGGATGTTGGTGGTTGGTAGTGATCTAAATCATTGATATCACTCTCACGATCTATAGTCAGCCAAACAATATCCCCTAGCCTTCGAGCACTTCGCACTGATCATCTAATGAAGGGGCATGCCCTAGGTGGTGTCTGAACCTATCCAAACTATTGCATGACTTGTCCATAATAGAGTGATCGTACAATGTAGTCATGCCTCCCTACTAAAATTCTGTCCATTTACATCCTCTATAATTGTCTTGTATGATCTGGCCACTAAAGAGTCAATAAATATGTTCTCCATAGTATCTCATCCTCCTCCAATCAGTTGAATCACACCCTCCAATACCCTAAAGCTCCATATTTCTATAGTCGTCTTAGGGGATAGTTGAATGCTTGTGGACTCTACTACTATTGAACATGGAAATCCGATAGGCCTGGTACATGTGATATGCTCCAGACACCACAACTATAGAAGTGTACAATGGACCATACTGTCGATCTCTCAGAAAAAAATCTCCATAAATCATAATACAAATGTACCAAAATACAACCACCCCATGCATAGACTATTCGTTGATTATACATCCCTCATACCAAGTGTACCAGTTCACCATCCAAGTGTGTAGCTCATCCATCTAGATTGAGTACCAGTGCCATTGTATGCATCATAATCTGTCTCACCATAGGAACTCATGAGTATAGTAGCATCCATAGCTCGATTTGTGCTCTAACTCTCTCATCATGTATCAATCCTCCTAAACAATACTGCATATCTCTCTTCTTTTCATGAAATGAATGATCCCCTTGGAAATACACTCACTCTCCTTAGATAGGAACTCAAACAATGCAATGTATGTCCTCGAGTGTGATTGTCATTTCCCAAGTGGGAAGATGAAAGGTACATGTATCTGCATCCCACTACCGGCACAAGGCCATTAGCATGGCATCATGATATCTCATGGCCGGCATCATGAATGCCCAATAGATACCCATTGACTATAGATGCTCTATCTCCAACACTGATAGCGATGGTGACAAATCTCTCAAAAATGATATCTATCTTCCCCCTAGCCATTGTTGTGACCAGGCGGAAACCTATCACAATCATCACAAAATACTTTAAAAATCCATCTAAAATCTTCAATTTTTCATATTTTTCATCATACAAGTGTGCTAAAGTCAATTAGATAGAATTTTATTCTCATAACTCTTGACACTTTAGAACCATTTTTGAGAATTTTTCAAAGAAACAAGGACACTTTGCAGAGAAATGGGACACTTCGTGAAGAAACAAGACACTTTGCGAACAAAAGGGACACTTTACAAACAAATGGAACACTTTGTAAAAAAAGGGGACACTTTGCAAACTTTTTTCCAAGAACCATAAATACACCTATCCCTACCTAATAATCATTATAATATCATGAAAACACATGGAAAAAGTTACAAAATTGACTCACATCATGATATCACTTGCTGTGTGCAACTTGCTCACGAAGATCATCCAGCCGTGAAGGTGTTTAATCCTATTTTCTCGACACATTTTCCTTCTACTTGTCATTATCAAGCTACAAAAAAGGTAAAATGAATAGTAAGTGACACATTACTTTCATCTCCTACTTTTGTCTCTATTTACCTTTTACATTTTAACATAATACTATTTTCTCTTTACCTAGTTTATCATATAGTCATTCTTCACATTCAAATTATAGGCACTAGGATAATCTATTTTTGACATCGTTCGATGCATTGGAATCATGATTCTGCACCCGACATCCTCATTTACCTATCATCATGTGGCATTGTACTTGGAAATTCCCTATGATATGATATTCTTCTTTGATGTGGCTAGATTGCTACCTTGATTCTACCTCCGTAAAGCAAGCAAAATCAAGGGGGGGCATACATCTACCCTCGATTGGGATTCCTAGGAAGTTAGATAAAAGGATTTATGGACAATTAACAAATGTGTTTTGTAGGATGGGATTCCTAATGTTGTGGTTTTCAGGAAACTACATTGGGGGCTCCATTCTCTTGTCTTTTAAATACGTATCCTTTTATATAGTAAAGTGCATTGTTTAGAGTCCTTTAGCATAAAGTCATATCGACACTAAAGTGGGGGCTAAATATACTATCAAAAACTGGACCCTCTTGTAGAAAGAGACAATTACATGCATACTTAGACCCACTTTTGAGTCCCCTCATATCATTCCCCCCTTAAAATGGTATTTATAGGCCCCTTTCATATAAGAAATCACATAAATCCCAACAAACAACACCTAATGACATCATATCTTGACAATCCACCTTCAAATAATAGTAGTGGGACCAATTCGCCATGGAACTCATTCACCAAGGGTGGAAAATGAGTCCCCTTTGAGGGAAAATTCAAAATCAAGCAGGAATTTAATCAGTTTTATTCTTATTTCCAGTGAATGTCGGCCTCGTAGGTCTAATTAATGGGAAAATAAGGTGTTGTTGCCTACAAATACACATTTCAAGTCATTTTACACATCTTCTTAATCACTTTTGATCATCTCGAGAGAAAAAAAGCATTCTACAACAAAGTTCATAAGCAAAAGTTGAAGTTCTAGGACAACAAACTAGGGCTTTTGTAGGTCTTGGATCTCACTCACATTGTTAAGATCCAACATTGCAAAGGGTTGATGATGGATGCCTATGGTGAAGAGGTGCAACTAGCCACCAAATCATGCCTAAGGACTTGGTTTCCTATTGATTCCATCTGCCATTATTGCTCAATCTTCAGATCAAGGTCTTTATTGTGATAATTTAGCATTTGCATGTTATTTATCATCCTTTTTTCATGTGTTTTAAGGTTTCTAGGATAGATATCTTGTATCCTTTCAATCATTCTTGCATAAACTATTCTAGAGCAATAGAATAGTTTTTTGGGTCATGATTCAACCTTTCCTAGTCTTTAACACATATAAGATTAGGGTTTATGCATATTTATCTCTATTCAAGATCTGATTACAAATCTAGGGGTTTGACTAAGGAAAACCCCCCATTAGATCAACAATTTAAGCTATTTTGTAGGGATTTTTAGAGATCTAGAATCGGGACTCCATTAGAATTTGTTTTAGAAGTATCAAGGTGTAGATATGAATCTTGAATTTGTAGGAATCTGAAGGTGGATTGATTCACCACCCTTGGCAAATGAGTCCCACCTAAAATACAGAAATCATGTTCTGTTTAGAAAAAGACTTGACTTGGGACTAATTTGTCACCCTTGGCGAATGAGTCCAAGTCAGCTAAATTCCAGATTCCATCAGAATTTCAATATGTTATTCAATCCTCTACAAATTTCTAGGTGCACACATTCTCATAAACAACCCTTTGTGTAGTTAAATATTGCATTTTTATCATTATTTGTATTCATTTGCATATCACATAGTGTTTTCAAACAGGGCATAAATCTTAGTTTTGAATGCATTTTAGATCATTTCAATCAGTCAATTGCATTTAGTTTAGTTAGTTTTCATCATATGAAATCACACATGTCCTTATTTGAATGAACCTCTAGCATTTTAGGATCTAAATCTCTCCTAGTTAAAAAGCTTAGGAAGAGAGCAAGCATTTCAGGTCCTAAAATCTATGTTACACTACCCATTCCTCCTAATTCATTTAATTAAGTTATCACTTATCACACTAACTCTTTCGTGGGTTATCCGGGCCGCCCCTTTGTGCGCCATCGCCCACGAAGAGCCACTCTCCTAGAAACCCAAAACACAAAAACCAAAGCTCCAAGGGTTGTACCAACACAAAGAAGTACTGAATCTCAAAACTGAAACAAATGCGAGGCACAATCATCTCTCCAACATCCATATGTATGAATACTCATGAAAATAGGTACAATCCAATCATAAAATCAAAATCACAAATACAATCAAAGGACAACTCAATAGACATCAATTTTACTCTTGCCTCTAGAATCCTAAAGACCAAATAATCTCAAACTCCTACAGAGGATAAAACAACTTTGAGGCTCCCACATGTCAATATATTGACCCAAGCAAATAGCAAATGACCCAAGGGAAAATAAAGAATAAAACCAATTACACAACCTCAATATATGGTTATAAACAAGAATTTCTGTTAACTCAAGAGTCACATTTTACACAATATTCACAACAACAATCTAAGCTCCATTTTCTACAATAAACTTATTTGGAGGAAAATTTAATATAAAAACAGTTTTTCCAAATTTTAAAATCACCATTTAATAGTTTGCAGATAACAAATGCTTAATATACTCCATGAAATGTAAACACCTAGTTTATCTAACTTTCATATATATATATATATATATATATATATATATATATTAATAGAATTCTTTCAATATATTTCATTAATTACACTTTCCTTATAAACTGGCCAATCATAGCATATAACCAAATATTTACAGTTAACCATCATATAATTTCCCTAATTACCTCCAAGTACATATACATGCACATATATACATATGTATATATATATATATATATATATATATATATATATATATATATATATATATATATATATATATATATATATTATATTTTGAATATATATAAATCTGCATAATTTATTGATGAAGCACAATAGATATATATATACATTATATATATATTATATGATAATATATAAAACTAAAAATTCAAATTTAATTAAATAATATATAAAAAAAATTAAAACAAACTATAAGTGGAGAGGTTGTGAACTTCCCAACTCAGGGAGGTCGCGGCCTCTCCCAAGGTTGTGCACAATAGCCCAAAGGACTGCTACGTAGTAGTCCCTTGGATTGTTGTGCGTAGCCATGGGATGGTTGCGTAGCAACCCCTAACACAACCCAAGGAAAATGAGGGGGGTTGGGGTGCGACAAAAGCCAACCCTCCCCAATTTCAAATACTTTCCAAAAAAAACCTAAAAATAGAGCCAACAAAATTTATTGTGTATTTTTTTGTTAAAAATTAAAAATCCAATTTCCACAGACAAATATATATATAACTAAAAATCTTTTTTTTCCCCAAAAATAAAATACAAACCAACATATATATATATTTTTAATAGAATATAAATTTTGAATATATATATATAATTTTTTTTTTAAAAAGAGAATATAATTTTCTCAGACAAGCACTTTTTGCAGAATACTACTTTCGCAAAATTGACAGCAACTTTCTTCAAGAGGAACACAATTTTTTTCTCAAAAGGATTTGCAATTCCTCCAACACAATAGTATAAGAAACATAATTTGATCGAGAGGATTAATAGATGTCAAGATCAAATAAAACACAAGAAAAGAAGAGAAACGTATGGGTAAAGAACAAGATAGGAAAATCAATACCAAACGAACAAATTTCATTTCACCTCCAGATCCATTTAAGAATAATTCTTGAAAAGAAACATAAACTCAGACTCGTTTATTTAACTGTGAGGATTTTCATTTAGCTAGACAACAAAACTATTATATTCCAATTAAATTTTCATATAGTCATTAAAATGGATAGTAATAAAAAAACCTAGAGTCCTATGCTTTGCAACAAAGTGACATGCATGGAAAATCCTCCTTCCTCTTTGGAAATAGCCCTTCATGAATTCTCCTCCTTTCCTCAACAACTTTTCCCAAGTTTTCCTTGAAACTCAATTTTGTATAAATTTCTTATAGAGAAAGACAAGAGAGCCAAAATATTTTTGCAAACAAGTTTCTTCTCCCAAGAAAAACTACCAGTTAAGAAACTTCTCCTCCTTTTTCCATTAATTAAAAAGAAACTCTTTTCTTTTTAAAAAAAAAAAAATCCATCCAAGAAGAAAATTTCCATTTTTTTTTGTAATTTTTGAAAAGAACTCTACATGCATTCGTCCTTTCTGTTCTTGATTTTTTTCCCATTTCAATGAAATCATTCACTTTTATTTTTGTTTGATTTTAAAGCTCATAATTATCACAAAAAATTAATTAAAAATCACTTTATTTAATATTTATCCACAACTTGATAATTATCAAGCAATTCATTAACTTATTTTATTTCATTTTACAAATTGACAATTTATAATTATTAACAATATAATTTATTTAATTTATCCTATTAATTAAATAATCAACATTTAATTTAACAACCTTTAAAACTTAATAAATTTAAATTTAACAATTAACATAACAACATTCACCTAGCTATTTAATTATATCAATTAAATAATATTAATAATCTACCAAGAAATATCAAACATAAACATTAATTAAACAACACATAAACACATTTAAAATAAATTTACTACAAAATACCATACATAATAGACACAGGGTCATGCGTAATGACACCGTTAGACACGACAACGAGGATGACAAACTTGGACGGGGATACTTCATACCTATTGGGCTTGTGGGACACACTCAAACCTGGCACGTAGGTGGAGTCGGTGTCCAGTACTTGCATCTTGCATGAAACAAACGTCAAGTAACATATAAATCTCCAGTACAAACACACCATGAAAGGTAGTAGTGGCATAGCAGGGCACTCGTGAATGAGTGATGCTACCCCATCCTTTCACCAAGACACACTAGAATACACATCATAATCCATATCCAAAATTAAGCATTGAACCATATAATCATAATATAGCACCACATAAAACAATAACATATCTAGATAGTATGAACAACATAAATCATATGTCATAAAACATCATAAGTAGTATCATGTGCTTCCAACCAAACTAAACTACAAGTCCACACAAATCAAAATGGTGAAATAATCACCATCACAAACCCAAGTACACAACTCAGCATAAAAGAGTATCTAGAAAGTAACAACACGAGGGGTATTATAGATGAGACAATACACATATTTTTCATTTTTAGAATAAATGAATAAAAGATATGGCTTATTTTGAGGTGACATGACCAAAGTCTTAAGTGCTTCCCCAACACTTGCTATGACATGAGAAACATGTTATTATAGACTACGTGGAATACAATCGTATATAAGGATTAGTGTACACATGTATCTATGTAACAAGAAATATATGGCACTAAAAGAAAAACCACAAAAACCACTCTTGTTATCCTCCCTACCATTTTTGCATCATGGAGCCTCGTGGACTCTATTTAAACCCCCAAGCAAGAAACTTATGAGATTTCCATAGGAAATTTCATGGATTTCCATCATACAGCACACAATAACAAAGATGGGGAAAATCTAGTGTTTTCATATTTGATCTATCATATCGTAGTGTTTTCTTTATTGTCGTAACTTTGTAAAAAATAGGTATCATGATTTTCAAATACTTTTGCATGGTTTAGTCTAGTTCCTTCAAATAAAAGATAGGGGTATGTTAGTGGATGGGAAAGAAAAAATAGAAAGGAAGCATAAAAATGAGTAATTATATGTGTAAAATCAATATAGAGAATCTAAAACTAAAAATAATCAATAATATTTGCAATTGCTTCACTGAATCTATATATTGATAATGGAAAAACTTTGTACTTACATTGATTGCATTTAACAAGCACGAGCAACATTTGATCGAGTTGTTGGAGCATTAAAGAGTTTAAAATAGAGAATTTGGGATACACTAATTTTTATGGATGTCTATTGTATCTATGCAACATTATAAAGGAAATAATATAGATCTACAAAAGAAGAGGTTAGCATCTTTTGTAAATAGAAAGAGATAAAATGGAAAATTGCATTGCATGGCTAAGATGTATATGCATAAATGTGTTTATGAAGCATGGCAAAATTTAACAACTAATAACCAGAAAGGAAAAAAACATAGCCATGCATGAAATGAATACTAGGCCAACCATGACATTGAAAATGGTTTAGTTGAATGGAGCAACATACACCATTCTCATGTGCTTATAGGGATAAATAATGTGATGCAAACAAGAAATTGTTTGTCCTCTCCCAAGCATATGGAAAGGGTGTGTGGTTGTCCTCCAGAATCAGATAAACCACAATCTACAATGGTTGTGAAAGGGGGAATCTTAAATGGCATTTTTTTGTGGGAAGAAAATCATGCATTTGAGTTTAGAAAAGACAGTTTACTCTACGGCCCAATGCATTTTTGCATGTGTGTATAGTTATCTTTTCAACTTGTTTAAAGGACTATTTACATACAATTGTTTATGAAGATGGAAATTTTCCCTAAAGTTATGAGAACATTTATATTATGCAATTCTAAATGCATTTATATGAAAAATACAATTGTAATCCAACGTAGCATATAGTAAAAATGTTCATTGAATTGATAGGCCAACTATTAAATAGTTTAGCAACTGTTACATAATGAATAGTTTGATTTGTGGAACTAGGAAAAATAACATCATAAAACATATTGATAGAAGACAAGCAATGTATGTAACAGTTGACTTGTCAATTCAAAATTCAAGCTACTTTATTTGGCACTAAATATTATAGGAAAAATAGACAAATTGTGAAAGAACTATTAGGAAAACACTTTAGAATCATAGGTAAATGCCAACTATTACATAGATTGCTTGTCTTGTATCAATATGTTTCATGATATTCTCTTTTTCTCACCTATTTGAAGGTGCCTATAATAGGTTGTTCATTGTCGTAGTTTACGTCTTATATTGTTCATATCTTCACCTAGGTAATTTTTGTCAAGTTTTTTCACCAGCCTAGTCTTGAATAGGATTTGTCGACACTAGAAGCTAGTAATTGCTGACGAGTAGTAGCAAGTTTCCCAAGGTTTTCTATGATGGTGTGGATTTTTCTAATTACATGGGCCAGCATTGGACAAACAATAATCGAAGGGCAAAAAAATTACTAATCCTAACCATATTTTTGTTGAAAGAAAGAACTGTAATGTTCAAAACATGTTATTGTTCTCATAGGAATCCATGCATATAGATTTCTATACACATTGATGGACATATATATATATATATTGTTATACCTGTGTACATGTGTGTGTGTATACAAATATATATACATACATACACACATAGAGAGATATATGTACAACTCAAGAGATGGAAGTAGAATGGTAATTGATTGCTCATGTGAGGGTTAATGCATCCTAAAATTGTTGTACAATGGTGTGGGAGGAAGTAAATTTAATATTCAATGTTGTAGCATGGAAAGTATATTGTTGTTGGTTGAATTCTCGAATGAGCCACTATGGTACTGGTTTGATAGCAAAGTTTTGGAAAAATCATCACCCACATTTGTGTTTGATAGTAGGTTGGAGGGTTTCAATACTGATGTGCTCTGAAATGTGCAAGAAAATATATTGATTAAGTTGCATTGCCGAAAGAGTCATTGTGGATGAGTCTTTGGTTCGAATAGATGAGAAAAAAAGAATATCTTGAAACATATTGATATAATATTTGAGCTACATTCTTTGGTAATAAATATTGAAGACAAGTAGAGAAATTGTATAAGAGGTGTTAGAATGATTAATTTATTGTTCATGTATTTCATTCTTTGCTTATTATTCCTTGTTATATGTTTGTATCTTTGTCGTTATACCCATTTTGGAGACTTCAAAGAGATTATGGATCTGTATGGATGGAGAAATTATAATTAAATCTTCTTGCTTTCATCAAAATATATGGTCAAGGTTGGTAATTTTTTCCCCTTAGTTTATTGTTTGTAGTTATCTTTGTGCATATTGGGCATTATATCCATTAATATAGGAGCAATTGAACATTAACATAGGATTAATTGCATATATATATATATATATATATATATGTAGAGGGTTACTATGAAAGCATAAAATTTTTGGAGATAAAAATAGTTTAGTGGCTGTTAAGTGTTATTCTAATAGCTCTTTTACAACTTCTCTATTTGTCTATAATATTTAATTGCAAGTAATGTAGCTCAAATTTTCAATTAAGTCTGTGGCATTATACCAATTTTTCATAGGTTATTGCTAACCATTGGCTTTACGAGTTTTATTTAATGTGGGTTTAGTACCAAAGAACTTAGCTTGAATTTTCAATTGAAAAGTCAACTCTTACATAGGATAATTTTCTTGTATTAATATGTTTAATGTGGGTTTTCAATCATCTGTCATTTACCTGTGCTTCTTAAGCATTTTTCTAATAGTTCTTTTACAATTTCTCTATTTTGTCTATAATATTCAGTGCAAAATAATGTAGCTTGAATTTTGAGTTGAAAAGTTAAGTGTTACTTAGATTGCTTGTGTTCTATCCATATCCACTTCCCCATAACAAACTACTGATTATTGCAGTTCACCTCTTATATTCTCCATGTTCTTAAGTTCTATTTAATGTGGGTTTCTGATTATCTATCCTTTTCCTATGATTATTAAATGTCTTTCTAATTGTATAAGAGGTATTAGAGTGAAACTTATTTTCCACTAAATATTATAGGCAAAAAGCACATTAAATGGAACTTTAAAATATGCAGTATAGAAGAGGAAAACTACAACAATGAATAGTTTGTTATGCAGAACTGAAAAAAACAATATTATGTAGAACATTTTGTTATCAGAAACTTCAAACAGATGAGGGAAAATAAATATCATGAAACATATTGATAGAAGACATACAATATGTTCCATCCAAAAAAAATAACCATGAAAATGAATAGTTTGTTAGAATGAGCTTCAAATAGATGAGGAATAAAGAGTATCATGAAACATATTGGTACAAGAAAAGTAGGACCTATGTAACAGTTGCAAGATGTATTAGAATAACACTTTAAAATCACACATAAAATGCCAGATGAATGAAAACCTATTGTCTTCTTTCAATTTTTTAAGTTTGTGTATGTTTTTCTACCTCTCTTAAAGTTCTATTTAATGTGGGTTTTCGATCATTTGTCACTTACCTGTGATTTTCAAGTGTTTTTGTAATAGTTGCTTTACAATTTCTCAAATGGAAGATTATTTAAAACACATTTTAAATGGAACTTTAACATATGGAGAATAGAAGGTGTAAACCACAGCTATGAATAGTTTCTTATATAGAGATTGTACTATACAAAATGCGTATAGAACCATAGATGAACAAAGATAATGAGGAACAATAACAAGAGGCCGAAAAACATACAAAAGCCAAAAGAAATAGAAACTAGTCGAAAGATATAGGTCAATGTTATGGGTATGTGCAGGATCATCATGGAAAAAACAGGCCCTTAAGTGGCAAAAAATTTAGAAAAATCTGAGTTAGCTACCTTGACGTAAAAATTTGAATAAGTTATCTATATTATTTCAAAAATATGTAAGAATAGAATCTATATAAATTGAATATAATTTCTAAACTACTTGGTTTGTTAAAAAAAAAACAAAATCTATATGGTGAAAATTTGAAATTTCAATGCAGTGGTACTTAAATTTCAGGGAAAAAATAAGTAGGTGTATGTCTGACCACCCTAACCACAATAAAATGATAAATTTTTTTATAAGATTTTAGATATAAGTAGAGGACTCATGAGATGTGATGCATATCTTTTTGTAATTTTTTCCAAGTAAACAATTAATTATAAATTTTTTATTAAATTTTTAAAAAATATAAAACTTCATATCGACTACCTTAACTTGGTCAAAACTTCATGAAATTAAATTTTTCTTTTTCATCCTATAGTATGCGAAGCATAGAATGTGATGCATGTTTTGGATTCAAAAAATGTGACACCATTTGAAAGCTATAGATGTTTTTCAATCATCCTATCAATCAGGACTTTAATTGTAATTTGAATAGAAAATGAATAATAATTACTTATTAAATTCAAAGTAAAGAATATTTTATATCAGTCAAAAGCTGAGAATCTCCTTTAAAAACCCTTTCTGTTTCATCAATTTTGGGTGAAAAAATAGTCGCCAACCACATACCCATCATATTGCCACTTTTTGGCCCATAATGATCCTGCACATACTCTTATGTTTGATGAAGAGCACAAGAGCTAAACTACAACAACAAACAGCTTGTTATAGGAAACTTCAAAGAGATGAGAAAAAGAGAATATCATGAAACGTATTAATAGAAAACAAGAAATCTATATAATAGTTGGCATTTACCTATCGACTATTTGTTTGAACTTTCCATCGAGGTTTCCATCAGTGCAACCATGAATATAATTTCTTGGCCCCTCTAGATAATTTTTTCGATAAGCTGATAAAGGTAACTATAGAAAGATGCACAAATGTAATGTGTACAATGGACTATGTTTACTATAGGAAAGTGCATAAAAGAATTCGTTCATGCATGTATATATAGCAAAAAATATATGGAGCCTATCTAGCCATGGAGGAAGGAAGGCATTGAATGTATAACTCAGAAAAATATAAATTTATAAAAAAAACCTTGTTTATGCTTAAAGTTATGGTCATCTTTTAGGTACCAATTGTTTGATAGATGGGCTTCATATCTCCTTGTCCATCTATGCTTGCATTGATCCCAACATGATACTACTAGAAAGCAACATTTTATTTGACTATATCAAAATATATATCTCTAGTTAGATGTGTATGGAATAGAAAAAAGATATTGCAAAATAACTTACAACAAAAATAAGATGCCAAATGATGTACATTACAAATCACAACAGTTGTAAAACTCTCCAATCTGGTATCTAATGGAGGTGGATGGCAGATTTTTCAATAGTCTACTACCAAAGCAACACCACAGTGTCTCATTTCACAATGGAAGCAAAACAATATACATCATCAAACTACAACAATGAATATTCCATTTATTCCCATTCATGCGATTGTGCAACAATACCAGGATGCATCAACCCTCATGTGAGCACAAACTTACTATTCTTTTTCCGTTGATCAAGGCAACCAACTCCACCACTGCCAAACCATGTGGTCAACAAACTCCACCATCATTGTAAACATGCCTGGGCAACCCGTCACACATTGCATGGAGTTTTATCATATACTAGATAAAAAATGTAATGTAGAGAAGACTATATATTTATGAATGCAATATGCAAGAAGAGTGAAATGTTGAAAAAAGAATTTTGTAGATGAACATTTTGCAACTATTTGAATCAAATAAAATTAATATAAAAGCTAACAAGAACACATAACAATATTTGGAATTAAAGAATGAAGGAAAAATGACAAAAATCAAGGTATATAGGCACTAAAAATGGAAAACAAAACATGGTTGCACAATTTTAAACTTATTAGTGAAATGGAACACAATTCCTTTTAAAATGTTTCTAGAGTATGTGCATATATAGTTTAATATAGTGGAATGTCCAAAAAATGTTACAGAAATATAGAAATTTTGGCCTCTACTTATTGTTGGTATTTCTATGCATCTTTGAAACTTGATGTTGTTTGTATGTGCATATGTATCAATTTGTAACACTTGCAACTGTATGTTTAGAGCACTGCATGTTAAAATCGGTTGAAAAAGAATTGTGGGTATCTTGGTAAAGAATTGAAATCATGGAATTTAAAAACACTTGGAAAAAAATGGATAGGTGGAATATATAGAAGAATATATTCTTTTGAATGCCATATACAAAAAGTATGAAACACCAAAATATTGAAACAAGAAGTGGGAAAATTAATATTTATGGGTACATATTTGTATAGTCAATTTAATAGAAACTATATTGCTAAAGGTACAAAAGATGGTAAACATGAAGAAAATTATCTTTAATGTGTAAGGATGAAGAGGATGGAAAGCATTGAATAAACAAGGGAAATTTAATGTGGTAGTAAAACACAGAGTATGTAGGCATAAAAAATGGAAAACAGAGCATAGGTGCATAATTTAAAACTAATCAGTCAAATACAACACAATATTCTTGAAAAGCGTTTTTAGGATAGTTGAATATATATTTTAATAGACTAGAATGATCAAAACATGCCACTGACTTGTACAAGTATTTCCCTCTACTTACTGTTCCCTAGTATCTCTGTGCATCTTTGGCATTATACCCATTTTGCATAGGTTATTACTTGGTATGTTTCTATAAAATTTAACTTAAAATCCTTTAAAATATGATGGTATATGGTCTAGAGCTAATGCAAGAATAAAAATTTTAGAGCCCTTTTTATAATCTGGAGCACAAATTGGGAATGGAAGTATTTGGAAGGGGTTGGAGCTATTCCAAACACGCCTCTTCACTATGACATCGAGTGGTGTATTTCTTGTTGCTTAGTATAGAGTATCTCTCAAATGAGAATACTAGATCAATGCAGAGTCTTGCAATTTATTTAACATGAGAGACAACTATAAGGGTATGTGCAGGATCATCATGGAAAAAACAAGCCCTTAAGTGGCAAAAAATTTAGAAACATTAGAGTTAGGCAACTTGACTTAAAAATTTGAATAAGTTATGTATGTTATTTCAAAAATATGTAAGAATAGAATTTGTAGCAAATTGAATGTAGTTTCTAAACTAATAGGTTTTTTTTAAAAGGAAATCTATTTGGTGAAAATTTGAAATTTCAATACAGTAGTACTTAAATTTCAAGGAAAAAATAAGAAGTAGGTTTCTGTCTGACCACCCTAACCTCAATAAAATGATAATATTTTTTTATAATATTTTAGATATAAGTAGATGACTCATGTACCAATGTGATGCATATTTTTTTGTATTTTTTTCCAAGAAAATAATTAATTATGAATTTTGTATTACACCTTTTAAAAAATATAAAAACTTGTATGTCTGACCACCTTAACTTGGTCAAAACTTCATGAAATTAATTTTTTCTTTTTTTAATCTTATATTATGTGAAGCATAGAATGTGACACATGTTTTGGATTTAAAAAATGTGATACCATTTGAAAGTTATAGATTCTCAATCAGTCCTTTAGTCATAATTCAAATAGAAAATGAATAATTATTATTTATTAAATTCAAAGTAAAGCATAATTTATATTGGTGGAAAGTTGAGAATCTCCTTTAAAATCCCTTTTTATTTCATCAATTTTGGATAAAAAAAATATTCATCAGCCACATACCCTACACATACTCATCATATTTCCACTTTTTGGCCCATCATGATCCTGCACATACCCATAAAAGTCAACACCTTCCTTTCTTTGTTGCCTATGTTTATCATTTCTCTTTCTAATGTTAAGCCTTGTGCTTTATGTATTGTGATTTCCCATGCCATGGTGAGTGGAATTTGTTTTTGGCTACCTCAGCTTATAGCTTGGATGGGGATGTCTTTTGGGTTTTGTGGGTCCCATGGTGGGCCAATGTAATTTTGGAAGTGGACAATGACATAGTCAGGCGGATCTGGCAGTTTGCAATGTACATTATGCACAATAGCTATAACAAGACCAGGGGATCCATTGACTAGGCTAGCTTGAATCAACAAATTTGTTGTTAGCATCACCTATTCACCAACATAAAAAAATAGTTCTAGGAGAAGTTGGTATTCATCTCCATAATTAGATGTATGTTGTTGTATGGGCAGGTTTAACTATTTGATGACTTTTTTTTATTGTGGGATGTGACTAAGTCATTTGTAGTAAACAAATGTGTTGCAACATCAAATTGTTCTCTTTGTGTGGATGAGAGCATTCTATTTGTTTGTTTCATAATCTCTTCCCAATCATCATGGAGAACATCACCATTTCTGATATGGAGGAGGATCGCATGAAACTTTTTTTTTGAAGGACTATCTCCTTGTTGGTGGAAAATAGTGTCCAATGTTACTAAGACTATGAAAGAGGCCATAAGGTTATAATCAATGAGCGTGAAGCATAAATATGAGTATCCATGACCGGTGGCAACTGGGCAAGATCACCAACAAGGATGATAGAAACACCACTAAATAGCTGTATTTGGTTATTAGGGAATGCTTGGCACAATCAACTATCTATTTTGATCAGCAACTTTGGGCCTAGAAAACTCATTTCATCTATCAAAATGTATTGAATATATTTAAATTATTCTTGGAATATTGTCAATCATTGGCATTGCAAGGATTCATATCCTTTATGGGAATCCAAAGGGCTATATGGATTATGGAGGCATCTATGTTGTAGGGAGAAACACCTATAGGGGCCAATGTGAGCAATAGGCTATTTCATCTGGTAGTAGAGGCATTTATTTGTTGTCTTATAAAATTTATCAAAAAGGATTTTCTAGTGCCAGCTATTCCTTGAATGATCATGTGGAGAGGGCCTTTGGTGGAAGGGTGCATGTGATGGGATTGGATGATTTGATGAGATAATTATTGTTTTGGTGAAAGCTGATGGGTTGATGTATTTTTAGGCAATAATTGTATCGTAGCTTGCTCACGTTATGCCTTGGCTGATGAGATGAACTACAAAGCAATATTATGAAGTTTTTTAGGAACATGGTTTGTATTCCATTAATGGTTCATATCAAAGTCTGACCTACCCAATAGATAGAGCTGATTTATACTAAAGTTAGTAGTAGCACCAAGCCGAGAGAAAAGTTCCCATTCATATTCTTCCATAGAAGGTTTCAAATGGTTCAAATAATCACTATCACTTCTATGTTGTTCTTCAATCATGGATGCGACTAGAATTCTATTAACATGCCCAGGATGATAACCATGTATTTTTTTTTAAATCCAATTTTGTATAATGTCTTGTTTGGCAAGACATATATTTGTTTGTATGTTTCAGAAAGGTTTGTATAACATAAGTCCAGTCCAACAAAATGTCTCAAATATTTCTGCATCTTGAAGGGGAATAGTCATGAACAATGGTTACACAAGGACAATTGTAGGCTAGTGTCTCGATTTTCCTTTTTCCTTTTTGTGCTGCTATGAATGTGTATATTAATAGACTAAGTCAATTAGGGATACACAACCTAGATTTGGAGGCCTTTGCATATAGCAATGAATATAATTTGTTAGTAATCCTTCATCAACAACATATTTATTTATATGGAACCATGCCTTTTTACCAACATTCAAACAAACATATTGTCAATTTGAAGTGACAAGGGGCAATTTTTGTAACATATGGCACATCTCCTATGCAGAGATGTCATACTCCAAAAGAATGTTCATCATGAATTTTTGATATGCAAGCAGTGCTCTATCATCAACCATATTTGTATTTACAAGTATTTTCAACATATCAAGGTAATTTTTTTTATTTCTTCTCAGACTTAGCTGCATATTTAGAGATATAATTTAATACAATTTTCCTAGAAACAACTGGCTATCAATCAACATTGGCACGCCAAATTGCAAGCATGGGTGGGCTATGAATATTTAGGTGATCATCATTTCTTGTTGGCTTGTAGGATCTGCTAGACTCAACATCAAATGTCAATGTAGAGGTAAGTTGTTGCTACCAAGGTGCTTTATACTAACATTGTAATTGCTCTCCTTTTTTACTTAAACAAGTATATTCAAAGAATTTTGTGTGCCTTTGAACTATATTTAGTAACTATTCATAATCTATGATTGGATCACTGGGAAGAATTTGGCTCATGGAAAGTAAGGACAGATTTTCTTTAGAGCAATGATACATTTTGAGCAATCTTTGTGCAGGGAAACATGGATTCCAAGCTGAAACATATCTATCAAAAAAGTCCCTTGCCATGGTAACATCATGGTGATTGGACCAATCAAGAGTGACCATGTTTTGGGCTTCTAAAAGCCATAGAAAACCATGCACATGTACAAAGCCACAATGCTTCCATTCATATCTATACCAATAATATTTTGTGTGTAAAATATTTTCAATCACCTCTTCATAGAAAATTGAGAATCTATGATGCAAATATAAAGATGTTATATGTGGATTTTGAATAACACTATTTATCAACATCTTTATTGAAGGGTCCATCACCAAATGAGCCACAAAAGAGAATTTTTTTTGCAGATCAGGCCATTTTGTGTCTGCATAGTTGAAAGTGGAACAAAGGGTAGGTATCCCAAGTTTAATCATTGCAGATAGCTAGACCCAAAAATAGCTCTAGAAAGAGTGAGTCCCACATAATGATGCACCAAAATGCATCGGCTGCTCTACTATCTTGTCATCAAGATCAACTTGAATCCATTCACTCAATGCAAACAAAGACTTTGGGAGTTTGTCTTCTAGATTGCTTTGAAAAAGATAGAAACTGTTTGTTGACTGCAATGTCTCATTATCAAGTTGTAGAGGAAATACCTAGCATTGACATGTTTGCCAAATTTGTTGTCAAAATATCTCATTAAGTGTAGGTCATATTCATGCAAGTGAATTTGAACATTCCTTGGTTGAAGGGGAAATGTTGCTCTGGTGGGGAACAATGTTGGGAAAGCCATTGTAAATAAATCTTCAGTGTTGTATTCATTAATAGGAGAAGAGCTAATTTTAGGCCAACACAAGATATTTTTCTCCTTTTTTTCAATTTGTAATACTTTTTTGATTGCTTGACGCTCTCATGGAGCATTTGGCAATAAAGGGATAAATGATGAAAAGGTTGAAGAGCCATTTTCATGTTGAGCAACCTTTGTTGAGCTAATTGATGGCATCAGGTCTTCATCAAAAACTTTCCTATTGTATGCAAGAAATTGGAGACATCAACAACAACATTAGGTAACATATTAACAGCCTCAACATCAATATCTACATCATTGTAGTATTTTTCATATTGAGTTTTATATTTAAATGCATCCATGACATGATGTTTATTAACATAGCAGTCGTAATTTCCACCTTCAACGGTGGTTTGATGTATGATCATAGCCTCAAGGTCTTACAATTGGAACAAAAAAAGTTTTGCAATGCTCAAGATATCTTGGGGAAAGCTTATTGTGTGATCACTATATTTAAACTACCCTCCTCTAGCATGGGACACTTGTAAAACTAGAGCCACCCTAGCAATAAATATTTCTTCAACCTGTGTTAGCTTTTTTAGCAAGAATGGTTGTGGGCTTAGGTCTATTCCATTCCTAGAGCTGAAGCAATGGGATCCTTTTTTAAAATGACATCTAGCACACATGGTTGTTGAACTAGATGCATGAGTGTGCATCCCAATGTATCTTTCTTTACATATCTAACAAATAGCAAGGTTCGACAATGCATCTACATGGCACCGGAATCGTTTCACTATAGTAAGGTAGCAATCATCAAACATTTCTTTGAAGTGTTCTTGGCATGTTGGTGTAGTAGGGGGATTGATCTGTGATTCTATATTGAACATATATTGTGACATTGATATCGGTATATTTTTTCCCAAACTACAATCCACAATTTGGCAGCCTAGGCAAAGAAGATAATCTAGGGAAAAATGATTGGCCATCTACCATTGCTAATGGGGGCTATGAGAGAAGATTGTTAGTAGGCAGACCTGTAGATGTGCTTGTTGCAGTTAGCCTTTTTGTGAACAATGATTTTGGATTGCCTACATCATTTTAGCTCCTTCTAGGGTTTTTCACCTAAAAGGAGAAAGGAATGGGTTCCAAAATGCAAATGTCTACACTCAAGATTAATGTAAATGAGATTTAATATGTCTAATTATGATGTAAAAATGCACTGATCTAAAAAAAAAATGATTTAATGATGCAAAACCTAATAAATCAAAGTGTTAGAAAACACAACATTTGTGATATGCAAAAACACCTAAATTGCAAGTAAATGATGAAATAACTGAACATAATTGGAGGGGTGCACCTAGAATATGAAACTTGATGTGGAGATATTCTAGAATCTTTAAAAATTGACTAAAAATGTTGACTAGGACACTTACGCTAGGCTCAGTGACTTAGTCCAAGTTTTGAGAAAACTTTTTAGAATGGGAATCTACCAAATGGGTATCCAAAATTGCAAAAAACACTTTTAAAGCCTAGCAGTGGGACTAATCCGCTAGTAGTTGTGACTTAGTCCATCTACTGATTTTGGGAATCTTAGGAAAAAATATTGTACCTTTAGGTCTACACTTACTTTTTTGATAGATGTTTGCACTTGATTTTGCAAAAAACGGAATAAAAAATGTCTCCAAGCTTGAATTAGGGTTATGTTGACTTTATTGACTTTGATGACATATTGACCAGTTTTCAACACTAGTTTCTTTGAGAAATATGCCTACAAAGTTTCCAAACACAAATGCAAAGAGGGAAAAAGGTTAAGGATTAGACTATAGGGGTTTGCCTTGGTCAAATCCCACATTGGTAATCAAACCCTATGAAATGAAATGAAATGGAAAGAGAATGATAAATAAATAACATGCAATTTCATAAACTTACCAAACCCTTGATGTCAAAATCTAAAGATATGCCATGAAGTGCTCCAATGGATGACTTGATTATGCTTAAAGTAATTGAATACTTGTAATATTGGATGCTTAATGAGTTCAAGAGATTAGGAGATTGTAGGAGATGAAAAATGAGGGGAAAATCCTTTAATTATACATGATTTTACTAAAATTTTCCAAAAATAACACCGTAGGTCGACCTCAAGGGTTAGTGGACAAAATCTTGCCAAAAAATTGAAATAATTTTGAGTTTTGTGCTAAAAAGGACTAATTCTCCCCGATTGGCAACTTAGTCCCACTTAAGCAAATCAAGTGGGTGTCGGGAATTAAGGGGCATTAAATGTTGTCCAACAAGAATATCCTAAAAAGTGCATTAAGCGGTCATTTAAACATGAGAAAGGGTTGAATTAGTGATGAAAAGTGTGAAAGTGGGTTACAACACTTTACAACACTTTGAAATAAGATTTGTTAAGTGATAAAAAGGGGTTATTTAGGTGAATTATGATGAAAGAGTCCTACAAAAGTGTGAAAGTGAGTTACAACACTTCACAACACTTTTCCAAGACATCCTAGAAGTCTAATGATTCACAAGAGTCCAAGATCTAATGTGAATCTGTTGACCACATTACAACATTAAATCTATGGAAAATCAAGACAAAGTCCATAAGAGAGACTCAAAGCGAGCATAAAAATGTCAACTATACATTTTTTGGTGACACACTTTGTTGCAAGTATTTTGTATGATGCTTCACATAAATTTTATCTCTATGTTGGGTATAGTACAAATGGTTCTGTTGCTATTTTTTATCCCTTTTTAATTCAACAATTGATTGGACTATTAAACTTGAATGTATTGGCATAGCCTAGGAATATACATACAAGCTCAGCCATATTAGCATATATGAATATACATGTATAACCATAGATATATTTAAATAGTAATTACACAAACATATAAGAAATTGTGTAGCCATGTGTATATAAATTTTTATCTATGGATGATCACAAAAGGAATAGCATGGTTTGAATATTCAAATATATAAAAATAGATATACAAGGATTCTATAGATTTATGTGTTAACCATTTCCACTATGGAAAATGCTTGCTTATGTTGTTGCACAATGGCAATGAACACAATAGGAGGAAGTATACTTTTTATAAAATTTCTCTATTTGTCGATAATATTTAGTAGCAAAGAATGTAGCTTGAATTTTTAATTGACAAGAAAACTATTATATACACTACTTGTCTTGTATCAATACTTGTCAATAGGAGCAATCACACACACACACACACACACACATATCTACAGAGGGCCAGTATGAAAGCATAAAGATATTCAAAAGAAAATTAGTTTAGTAGTTGTAAAGGTATGTTCAGTTCTATGTCATCTATGGATAGGACATGTTATATGCTTTTTGTGGACGGTGTATTTTTTTGAATGTTAAACTACATAAACATACAATTGCCCCTACATATGTATATTTTAAAAATGCACATTAACATAGGAGCAATTGTATATATATATGCAAAGGGTTAGTATGAAAACATAAAGGTATTGAAGATAAAAATAGGGTAGTAGTTGTGAAGGTATGTTCAGTTTTGCATTTTGTGTGAATAGAACATGTTATATCTTCTTTTTGAAAAATGTGTAACTTACAAATTATCGTAGTTCACCTCTTCTATTCTCCATATGTTAAAGTTCAATTTAATGTGGGTTTTTGATTATTTTTCATTTTCATGTGATTCTTAAGTGTTTTTTCTAATAGCTCTTTTACAATTTCCCAATTTCTCTATAATATTTAGTACCAAATAATGTAGCTCAAATTAGGTGCAACATTGAAGTTATTTTTTTGCTTTTCATCCTTATCCCATTTACATATACATAAACATACATATACATATACATATACATATACATATACATATACATATACATATACATATACACATTCATATACAAATATATATACATATACATATACATATACGTATACATATACATATACATATACATATACATATACATATACATATACATATACATACACATCACATACACATACACATACACATACACATACACATACATTTACATATAAATAAACATCAAAGGGATGTTTCTATGTGCTAGTAAATATCAATGCATATCTACTTCCACATCTATATGCTTTTCCAAGTTCGACCATGTGTGTACACCTTAAAGCAAGGAAAATTGGAAACATAAACAGGAAAGGGTATGTGGTGTGAGTTTCTATATTTGAGAATAATTAAAATACAAAAATTGAAAGGAAATGTTCAAGTTGAATACAAAAGAGGAAGGTAACAATAACAAAAAATTTACAAGAGGTATAACAAAAAGGAAATATATACTTATGGAATCAGGATTTGAAGGTTGGTGGTTGGCACCCTCAGAGATGGACTCCATAGTGGAACCTATGGGGGATGTCAATAAATCAATCTTGGGGGGCTTTGGAGACCCATCAACAAAGCCCAATTCCATAGACATAGTTCTGAGGACTTTTCTAGGGAGAAAATGTTCTAATTTGAGTTGAATAATTGACAACTATATTTTGCAACAAAAATAAAAGATTAATGTATTGCAACATCTAATGGAAACTGGTAGACAACTTAGAAATATTGATAAGTTGTCAACCATTTTACTAGTTCGATTATATGAAAATGGGATAACCATTCCACTTTTAATACCATCCAAACATCAAGAGATACAAGAACAAGAATAAAATTTCACTTTTAATACTATCCAAATAGCAGGAGATACAACTACAAGAATAAATATGCACTTTTAATATTGTCCAAATAGCAGGAGATACAACAACAAGAATAAATATGCACTTTTAATATTGTCCAAATAGCAGGAGATACAACAACAAGAATATAAATGATAAATGCAAATGTATATATCCCTATATGTATTTGTTTATCTTTGAGGTTGCGTATATATGTATGCATGTAGTTTTTACTATATTTCTACATATACCTATATGTAGATATTTGTATATGTTTCTAGCTAGTCCCTTCATCCTTTCTTCTCCAAACAATAGGATATACAACAATAAGAATAGAAATGATTAAGTAGATATATGCATTGAATTTCCCCTTTGTTTGCACATTTAAAAACACACACATAACCGTATATATATATATATATACATATATATACATATATATATATATATATATCCATATGTACACATGTATATATTTATTTATATATACATTGCTATAACTAAATATATGTGTATACACAATATAAGAAATCATATAGGAAAACACCCAAATTTCCCCTTCTTCACCATTGTTTGATATATGATATGACTCCACTAAATTTTTGATGGGTCTTCAATACTTTTCTTGCTCAGAGGTTTGGCTAGAGCCCATGAGGCTTCATGATGCCAATATGGTAGGGAGGAAAACAAGCATGGATTTTGTGGTTTTTCCTTGCACCATCATATATTTTCTACTACAAATACATCACATATTGTATTCTACTAGGTATGTTTCTCCATGATTATACAACTATCTTTTCAACATGCCAAATCAATTATTAAAACCTAGTTCTTTATAATGATACCTGTTTTATTTAGGTTATGAAAACAATTATATGATGCAATAAAAATAAGCAGAGGGTGAAAGTTCTACAAGTTAGTAACATGTTTTTTTTTATGAATAGGAAACTATCTATATTAATTCAAATCTAAAGATACATATTCGCAAAAAAAGGGTGGGTGGTAAAAAGGCACACCGCGAGAGTCAAATGGGCAGCGCTTAGAAAAGCCAACATATCACATGGGTGAAGCCGGGAAGTCCTAAATTACAAAGTAAATAAATAGGCCATTAAGCGGCTAGAGCAGTGCCAGCAGAGCCAAGAGAGTCTCTGTCATCTAGATTTTTCCCCCATACATCAATGGGGTCTTGAGTGACGTTAGGAGGAGGAACCCAACCATCATCAACATTTTTTTTCTCTTTATCTTCTTCCTTGTGGCAGGGTGAGATTACAAGTGCTAGACACAAATTTTTTTTACTAGTGGTTGGCCAACATGAGCTAGAAGGAGGAGGGTCATCATAGGGCCACCTAGAACTGCCATCACCACTCTCAGAAGCACCGCCAAAAGGCCACCCCTGGCTAGCCTACGACGGAGGAGAGCAATTTTTCTGAGGAGTGCAAGAATTTCGTCGAGGTGAAGGTTGGGAATGGGGACACGCAGAGCCACTCCACTGTCAGCCCCTAGAGAGTGACTAGCCATGGGAAGAGGTGGGTGAAGCGGGGACTCGAGCAATAGTGCAAGGGGCATTTCCTTAGTGATCTAGGAGAACTTGAAGGTGAGCAACCTCAAGTAGAACTTTGTTAGTTTGCACTTGGACCTGTAAAAGCACATTAGAGAAAATCATAGCTTTAGCATATAAAGATACATGAATATCCATTTGAGTATGTGAAAAAATGCAAGCATTTCTATGTTTCCAAATATTGAAGAGAATTTCCATCTTGAAAATGTACCAAAGCTAGCTGAATTTTGTAGGAAATTCGGGAGAATCTCCTAGCAACACCATATGCCAGGAGAAAGGATTTGGCCTAAAGGGCTGAAAAAAGTCATGAATCCAAGTCTAAAGTTGTTGGGCTCTAGGAAAAAACTACAAAAGATACTTAAAATTCTTAACTTTTCCACAAAAAGGGTAACGAGGGTCGCAGACCCCTAGGTGAACTAGTCGAGAACCCACAGGAAAGCCTTGGAAAATAATATACTAGGAAAAGTGAGCAAGTTTTGACTCAACACTTGCAGGCCAAGTGGCAGCAAATCTTTTATACCAGACATGAGTAGGACATTGGAGAAGCCACCTCTAGTTCAAACTCTGAATCATAGGAAAAAGTGGTGAGAGCCACCTATAACCAAGCTGAGGCTTGTAGTTCCTGAAAGGGGTGTCTAGATACCACTTCCAGTCTTTCCACCAAGGTTTTATCCCATGAATTCCAACCTTATGAGGCATTTCAACAGGAATAGCATTTACCAGACCATCATAAGTAGTATGGTCCTAGTTATCAATCTTGTACTAGGTACGAAAAGATTCCCATGACATAATACGCATGGTGGGTCTATGAAATATCTATTGCAACATGTTTTAAATGTTGCATCTTATTAAAATATATATGCAATAGGGGGCCTCTTGGCCACCTTTTAACTGAAAAGCAGAATGGTAAATGGTTTCTCATGATGTTGGACAATGGCAATCAAGATGGCAGGACCAAGCAAATGCAATATTCAATGTTTGTAGCCTAAAAAAATTACATTGTTGCTCGCTTGAACTATAATTTTTTGCACTATTTTTGGTGTTTTTCAATGTATTTATTTTCAATAGGCACATTCATTACCAAAGTGCAATCAATTTCACAACTTTGTGATGAACATGTTACACATATTGCACCATTAAATGCTTAGTTATTAACAACATCTCAATGGTATATCATTGAATGCTATGGCTATATTATAGTGATTTTCTCATAAGCTAAATAATACTTACATATGTTGTTTTTAACTTTTTTAAAATCAAAGTCTACATAAATACAAATAAAGATAGCATACACAACTATTTAGATATACATGTGTATATATAAATTGTTGTCGCATTGTCAAATGAGCCACAGTGGCCTTGGTCTTAATCCTAGATTTGATGTGTATGGAATGCTAAGTCTCTTTTGCTCAATTAGGGTCTTTCACCTAATGGAAAGAGATAGATCCCACACCCAAAATCTAGGTGGTTCACATAAACTAAGGTATGCAAGATAGAATTGAGACTAAATTCAATGAACTAGATGCAACTAATTGATAAAATTTATTGATTAAGAATGTAAAACTATTGAAATGCAACTTGCTTGAAAACACATTGTGTAATGCAAAAACACCTAGAAATGGGTAGTAAATTGTAACAGAAATGGACCAAATTGAAAGTGTGCACTTGAGATATGGATGGAGACTGGAAATTACTTGTGGAATACTGTTCATGCTGATTTTGAAGCCTTACGGGAATCATTCACCATTCTAGGAAAATTAGTCCCAGTTTTATGAAATTGTTCTGGAACTCGTTTTAGACAAATGTGTGTTTGAAAATGTAGAATACTAAAAATAGGCCTAGAAGTGGAACTCATTCACCACCCATGGCAAAAGAGTCCAATTTTGAATTTTTAAATATTTAAAGGTGGAAATAGGAGCCTTTGATATGCACTTTCTTCTTCTCCAAGTGTCTAGTTTTGAAACTGTCGGATTCAAGCCTGAAAATTACTTTTTGTGGGTATTTGACCTATCCAATGAAGAGATGACTTGAAAAACTTTGTAATGTGATCCTTAATTATTTATAAGCCTCCAAGATGTCTAAATATGCAAACACACAATACAAGAAAGGGAAATGTTGGATGTTAGGGCATGAGGGTTTGCCTTGGTCAAACCCCTTTTAGCTAATTAAGCCAAAATAGAAAAATAATATAATGAAACGTGCAATGATGGAGTTTATTACCTTTCCATAATGTTTGATCTTGAATTTTTGTAACAAAACATGAAGAATCTACCCTTTAATGTTTGAAAATTACTATCTTAATGACTTGAAATGATGAAACCCTAACTTGCTTGACTTGAGATGGAAGAATGATGGATGAATAAAGAAGAATGGTTATAATTTAGAGTTTAGATACATTATTTTATATGAAATTCACCTTAATTTCTCATAAATTGGATCCCTAAGGCTAACATGTAAAAATAATAAACTTAAATTTCATTTTTTCCCACTCAAAGGTAAAATCTGGGTTAAATGGGACTCATTTGCCACCCATGGTGAATGAGTTCCACCTAGATGGGACTGATTCACCATGGATGACAAATGGGTCCCACAAGGGCCATTTTGACAACTAAGATGCCAGGAAATAAGAAAATAAGGTTTATATTGTGACTTTATCAGGTATTTTATCAAATTATCCCTCGAGATGCACAATTTGGGGTAATAGGGGCCTATTAGTGATGATGTAAAGATTAATTAGGGCTTGAGACACATAATTAAATGTGAAAGTGTGATTAAATACACTTTACAACACTAAAATGAGGTCCACACAACCTAGGAAGGCACAACATCCAATGTGAATGTGTAGGATACATTAAAATAGTAGATTGACATTAAGTTTATTTTACAAGCCTTCTAGATTGATGTGAAGATGGGGTTAAATACATTTTATAATGGATTTATTAAATCTAGAAAAGTGTGAATTTCTTTTACAACACTTTGCAACACCTTTACAAGACATCAATAAATGCATTTAAAAGGGTCCAAGACCTAGTGTGGATGTGAAAAACACCTTACAACACCAAATCATGGCCTTATTAAGTCCAATTTATCATCAATTATTCCCCCAATCAAGCAAGTTGTCTTTTTTCTTTGGTACACATCTGTATATACAGATGTATATTTCTACCTATATGTATATTTTTAAATATGAAATGGGGAATTCAATACACATATATATGCATATATGCATCTATCTATGTTCTAGGGAATTCAATATAATTTCCCCTTTTTTCAATAGTATTTAGTAGTGAATAAGTGTTATTCTAGCACTTCTTATACAATTTCTCTATTTTTCTTCAATATTTATTACCAAAAAACATAGCTCGAAGCTTGTATCAATATGTTTCATGATATTCTTTTTCTCTCATCTACTTGAAGCTCCCTGCAACAAACTTCCTCGGTTTGTTTATGAAAGTGGTGGAGCTTGCTAATTACGTGGGATGGTAGTTTCTTATATCAATATGTTTCATGACATTCTTTTTTCCTCATCTGTTTGAGGTTCCCCATAACAAACTATTTATTATCATAGTTTTCCTCTTCTATTCTCCATATTTTAAAGTTATATTTAATGTGGTTTTTTGAACATCTCTCATTTTCCTATCATTCTTAAGTATTTTTCTAATAGCTCTTTTCCAATTTCGCTTTTTGTCTTGTATCAATCTATTTCTTGATATTCTTTTTTTCTCAACTGTTTGAAGTTCCCCATAACAAACTGCTCTTCATGATATTATTTTTTTCAATTCATTATCATAGTTTTCCTCTCCTATTCTCCATATTCTAAAGTTCTATCTAATGTGGGTTTTCGAACATTTGTCATTTTCTTGTGATTGTTAAGTGTTTTTCTAATAGCTCTTTTCCAATTTCCCTTGACCAAAAAGTTTATGTGGACAAGTATGTATGTGAAATTACTTACAAAGAACATTCAAAGTGAAGAACCCAGTTCAAGTGAAATGAGTGTATAGATTTGAGTTTGTAGCATATTCGTGCTTACCTAAAATTCTATCACTATCTAGACAAGGCGTAACCAAAAATTCTATGTAACAATTGGCTTATCAATTCAAAATTCAAGCTATATTATTTTCCACTAAATATTATAGAAAAAATACAGAAATTATAAAAGAAGTATTAGAAAAATACTTAAGAATCAGAGGAAAATGATAGATGATTGAAAACCCACACACAACATATTGATACAAGACAAGTAGTCTATGTAAGATTTGGATTCTCAATTCAAAATTTTAGCTACATTCTTTGGCACCAAACCCACATTAAATGGAACTCGTAAAGAAAATGGGTAGCAATAACCTATGCAAAATGCTTATAATGCCATAGACTTAATTGAAAATTTGAGCTACATTGCTTGGTACTAAATATTATAGATAAATACATAAATTGTAAAAGAGCTATTAGAATAAGATTTAACAACCACTAAACTAATTTTATCTCCAATATTTTTATGCTTTCATACTAACCCTCTCTATATATATATGTGTGTGTGTGTGTAATCATTCCTATCTTAATCTACAATTGCTCCTATGTTAATGGGTATAATGACAAATATGCACAAAGATAACTAAAACAATAAACAAAGGCCGATAAAATTACTAACCCTAACCATATTTTTTGGTGAAAGGAAGAAGATTTAACTACAATTTCTCCTATGGTAATGGGTATAACACCAAAGATGTACAAAGATAACTACACACAGTAAACAAGGGACGAAAAAATTACTAGCCCTAAGCATATTTTTTGACGAAATAAAAGAAGATTTAACTGCAATTTCTCCATCCATACAAATCCATAATCTCTTTGAAGTCTCCAAAATGAGTATACTACCAAAGATATGAACATATAACAAGAAGACATGAACAATAAATTAATCATTTATGCAAAATACCCATGTAAAAAGACTTACAAATTGTGAAGAAAAAACGTTTTAAAACCTCCAATCTGCTATTAACCAGAGCTGAAGCTAACAATTTTTACAATAGTCTACTATCAACCCAACCACGGAGCCAAAGGCAATGATTTTTAGAATAGTCTGCTATCAAACCAACACTACAATGGCTCTTTCAAGAATGCAACTTAATCAATATATTTTTTGGCACATTTTAGAGTATACTTTCTAACACTCCAACATTGACTATTGCATTTACTTCCTCCCACACCATCGTACAAGAACTTTATGATGCATTAACCCTCGCGTGATCAAATACTTACCATTCTACTTCTGTCTATGGAGGCGACTAACTCCACTGCCATCAACCCACGTAATTAGTAAGTTCCACGTCATCATAAAAAACCCCAGGGAAGTCACCGCCAACCAAGAGATCTCTAGCACCAACAAATTCTATTCATGGTTGGGTTGACAAAAATCCTAACGGAAACTTCAAACATATAGCCTATCAGCTAATGATTTCTAAAATACATTTTTATTATATTTATAGATATAGTTTTTATATGTATGTATACATAAAATCTGAATTTTGTGCATTCTAATAAATCTTCATATCTATAAATGCAAATATAAAAAATGATTATAAAACTTGTTTTTTTGAAAAATAGAAAAATATGTTACATCATTTGACAAGACATTCAATGCATCAAGTTTAAATTTCTAATTGAAACAACCCAACAACCATTAGATTTAGCATCCACCATATGATTCATCATATCAAACCATACATATGACAATTCAAATATATAATAATTCTAATTGTCATTAGAAAATACAGCACTTCACAACCTTAATAAAACCATAATATTCATTATATATTTAATCTTGATTTATTCAATTTCTGAAAAATCAAATCATACTATAATTTGATGTCACAAGTCCTACTTTTAAGGGGACCACATGTCTCACAAACGTTGTTGATAGAGTAAAAACATACAGAGGAAAACTGCATACTTTACACCTTCACTTGTATGTTTTATGTCATTTGCATGCATGTTACTATCAATTCCAAGGAAACCAATATTGGAACAGTCATTATCCATCAACATACACACAGAAGTTTCAAATTATGTATTTTAGTTTGTCTATTTATGGGCATCATCCTTGGATTGATTTGACCGTAATTATCTCACAAATTATATAATCTTGAAAATTATAGAATCTTATATACTTTGTGATATCACGTGGCCACTCAATAACTCCAATTTAGCTTAATGCTTCTCAATTTCATTTATTATTTCTACTCATGTATTTAAATATCTCAATCTCAATATATGTTGAATTAAAGCATATTTTTTACTATAATTTATGTATTATGTTCTATTTAAAGATGAAAATTATTTATAGTGAGATCGTTTTATTTTCCTACACAAACATAAACACATATATTAATGTAGACATTTAAGGGATTCAACCTGCGTAACTTTCTCTATGAATAGTGTACATGCATTCTGAACTCTATGGAACGCAGTCCAACCTCTTCGGATTTATTCTGCACCTTTCACAATTGGAATTTTGTGAAACGTTTAAGAGTTGTCAGGTGTGGGCTCATTGTATGAAGTACCAGTAGACAAGATTTGATCGAATGCCTTGAAAGAGGTGTGAGAATCGTAATTGTACATTAAAATTATGTTTTCTTTTGCCATTTGTACGTGCCTTCAAAGAGCTGTGAGAATCCTAATTGTACATTCAAATTATTCCTTCCTTCCTTCGACCATTTTAGCTTTGTACTGGAAGAAACTACGATGTTTCAAACTTTGAAATGCATATATGCTTTGTAGATGTTCTTGGTAAACTTCAAAGAAAATTTGTTTTCCCTCTACGCCATACTTAAATGTGTAAATTGTAGCTTTCTTCTTTTATAAGGAGCCTCAAATAATGAGAACAACAGCTTTCAACAAAGACAGAGAGAGTGAGTATAAGTATACACAATATTTAATATCATGAAAAGAAGAATTATTATATTTTTTGGAATATAATTTAATATGAAACCTAATATATAAATAAATAAATGTATTAATTTTTCATTTTATCGAAGGAGTTAAAAAATAATTAAATAAATAGTTATGGTAGATATAATTTTAAATTGTTATTAAAAGAATAAGAACATTATAACAATAAATTAATATATGTTATTTTTTTATTTGTATGTTAATATATGTTAATTAATACAGCCTGAGTGGGCCTAATGGTGGAGAACTTGTGCTCTTGACAGGGAGGTCACAAGTTCAAATCCTGCAGGGGGTAGGGTATGTACACCTCGTATTGTGGAGCACGAGTTAGGTGCCTCCCCCATATTGGGGGAGTACGAGGAGTCCCATATACTGATGGTATCGTGGACTTTAAAAAGGACCTATTGATGTTTAATTTTGTGTCAAGAGATTGTAACTTTAAATTTAAGTGAAGGGAGAGTACATAGGAGTAAACTAAAGCATGATGGGAAATGAAATTATTATTTACATTTTCATTAATGCTTAGCTTTATGTGAGAGGACACAACATTAAATCCAAAGAAGTGGAAGGAGAACATATAGAAATAAACTTTATGTATGCAAAAATAGAATTGTCACATCCATCTCACTTAATACTTGACTTCATCTTCAAAGACAAGACATTAAATTGAAATAATGAATTGGAACATATAAAAATAAATTAAAATATGCTGAAATATATGTTACTTTCATCTTAATTTATGCTTTCTTTCATCTGTAAGAACACAAATTTAAATTCAAATGAACAAAATAAATTAAAATATAATAAACTTGATATTCCTGTATAATGTCTAATTACACTTTTTAATAAAATTTTAAATTGTATAAGCCACTGTACATTTTTAGCTTTATTTATATTTGTACACGTCAATTTTTGTTCTATAAGTACTTGCTTGTCCACATAAGCACTTATTCTGTTCCTTATATTATGAGAAGTTTCTATATTTTTTAAGTAGACAAAAGTAAAAATTATGGCGTCAATGATATGCTTTGGAGATCTTGTAAACATCGAAGAAAAATTGTTTTCCCTCTACTCCATGCTTCACTCTGGAATACAGCCTTTTACTTTTAAAAGGAGTCTGAAATACTGAGAACAACAGCTTTAAAGATAAAAATGACAGAACTTAAAAAGACGTCAATGGAATGAGGAGGCTGACCCGCCACTGAATTTTGTGACGATAAATCATTATTGATATTAGTGCATCATTTCACTGTTTTAATAGTAGTTGATTTATTAGTGGTATCTTAGCATTCATAGAGTTTGTTGTCACATTATTTGGCCCACTTTATATGTTATGACGATCTCCCTTGTGAGGTCATGTTCAAATTAGTCATTTCATAGGTTTCTATCTCAATCTTTAAGGAAAATCGATATTAAATTTACATTCTATGATTATATTTGATCTTTTAAGAATTAATCTATAAACAACTTTTGTTATAAGTGTGATCTTATTTTAATAGTATGTTTAAGGTGGTTATAACACGTCGTCTATGATTTGTATTTTCTATATTCTATGTCTTATGGCGATCTTGAATTAATAATTTATCCATGATCATACTATTAGTACAATCCATCTCTTTTTCTAGGGGATATGTTAATTGAGGAAGATGATACCTTTTTCCACTACTTGTAAATTCTTTTCCCTTATCATTACCACTAAAGGATAAAATTGAAACACTCAAATATCAATCCACTTAATTTTTAAAGAACCTACTATTTAAAAAAAAAAATCTTTGAAACTATTGTAATGTCCCAAGGAAAAGAACCTACGATTTTGAAGAGGTTTATTTTGTAAGATAGGGAATTTCCCTTTCTGTTCTACATTATGAATTTTTATAATGCATTCCATAAGAAACCACAATGAAAAAAATAGCTAACCAATATCAATATTTATAATTACTATAAAGATATAATTATCATTGCATCATAGATAACTTGGGCTTAGTGACATTAAACCGCATACAATTCATGAACTATCAACCTTCTTCTCATTATAGTTCTACTAGATTTTTTTAACTTAATTTGGAACTCGAATATTTCCTTACTAAGAAGTCTTCAATTCAACCACACATGGAAATATCCTCTAACAATTTTATTCTCCAAGAACAACATGAAGAGTTTAAACTTTGTCAAATCTTACTTGATCAATACAAAAAATTTCTAGTCCTTTGTTATATCATGTTTGCCACATACAAGATAAATTTATTATATTGTTTATTAGAAATAGCATGGGAAATGTTGTAGCATATATATAATTAGATTAAAAATTATTTTTCATAATAATTCTTAAGAGGAGATGAAGCCAAATATAAGATAATACTACATTTCTTCATCTCCAATATTAATATAAACTCATTAAAGGAAATCTCAAGTTCATATAAAATTCTTATTAGTTCTTGTAAACACTTCTTACTCATTTTCAATAAATTACCATAATATCATGAACTTTGTTCTAAAAAAATCTACTTTTCATAAATGAGCCATTGTAGACACAAACTAATATTAGACACTTCCTAAAATTATAATTATAAGTTGTTGAAATCAGTAGTATAAATTAGTAATCTCCTTTGTAATTATTGACTTTATCAACTAGTGGGAAACTATAGTGTTCTTCCAAATCCAATTATTTATTTTGTGGATATCATTATGTTACAAATTATGGTTCAATAGTCACTTGTATAAGATAAGAGCTTTAAATTATGCTATAAATTAGTTAATTTTCTATGAAGGGCTTATGATCAATAGACAAAGAGAAACATATTATTCCACAAGCAACCACAAAGAAAAAATAGCTAATCAACATTGGTATTTATAATTATTGTAAATATATTGGGAGGTGGGATTGAGTGATTTGAATTTGAACTCAATCCCTAGAAATCATGGCGACTTCTAGTTTGGTTAGTCTGCAAATTTGGTGCTTTATGTGGATGCTGTTAGGAAGGATGAATCGTGCAATGGGGATGCTTTGGGGCTCTCTGTTGGTGTTGCTAGGAACGACGGGTCATGCGGTGTGGATGTGGTCAAAGATACGAACTCTGAGGGTAAGTGTGTAGTTGAGGCTTCCAAGGAATCTTGTGCTACCTATCCATCATTAGAGGTGCTTCCAAAATCCCCTGGTGGTCATGTGGCTTATGGTGGGTTTGGGCGGGCCCCAACTAGGGCATCATTTGTGGATAATCTAAAAAATTACCTGGATTGAGCACGTTTCAGTGAGAAATTATTGGCTAGTGGGGAAGACATTTGCGCTTGGGTAAAGATGGGTTGACCTTTTTTCTTCCAAACTTAAAGGAAAAGGCATGGTGTCTGAATCAATGTCTTCATCTAACATTGAAGGTGGCTTTTCCTTGTCCATTCCAGACTCTCTTGTGGAAATAAATATTGCTAGAATGGACATTTCTCTGGTAGGAAATTTTTTAGGTCTTAGACCTAACATTGAGGAGGTCTGCACTTGGGTTTGTAAGAAGTGGGCTCTAAAAGGTTAGGTTGAAGTTGCGGCTGGGTGATCCCGCAATACTGGTTTACAACTTTTGGTCAAATTAGACACTGAATTGATTTTTTAAACTAAATCTTCTCTTTTGGGCAACTATAGTGACTAAACCGTGAGGAATTTGAAGATGATGTAAACTACTGATTTGAAACATTTTGTATATAGGTTCTAAATATATTTTTTTCAAAATTTTTTGAATCAAATTGCGCTTCTTTTTCCATCTCCTTTGAAAACTAGTTTTTAATAGTAAACACCATTTTTAAAGAGTGACGTCACTGGCTAACACATAACATTTTTTCTATGAAGGATAAAATTCTAGTTTTTTCGAATTTAGATTTGTAACTACAATATCTAGTGCATGGAATTGGTTTTGTAGAATTTCATTGAATATTTTTCCTTAATTAAGTTTCAAAGTCAAACCTTTTACAATTTAGACATGGTTCACTAGCTAAAGCATAACTTTTTTTGTATGTATCGAAATTCAATTTGTTTTTTATTGGATCAAGGACATCAATATCTAGTGAATTGATATTTTTCAAATTTTTTTTTGATAATCTGCTATTTTTCCACATGTGCAGAACAAAGAGCTTGATTTTTTGTGAAAAACCTATCTTTAATCAAACTAAAAATTTAAATACATAATGAAACCAAAACATATTAAAATTATATCTGATGGATAGCTCATTCTGAGGACTACCGCCATCTAGTTGGGTCTGTGAAGTCCACTCCATTTTCATCCTCAACCTGAGCTTTGAAGGGAAAAAATTCTGTAGAAATTTGGTGCAAGAGGGGGAGAAGGGGGAAAAAGGGGGGTTCAAATGAACCCTAGTTTGACTGAACCCCCCCTTGTATTCAATTTTTCATTGTCTTTGTTATTAAAAGATGTAAAAAAGTTGGGTCACATCATTTAATAGGGTTCAATAGAACTTTGGTCCATTTGAATGCCTTTTGGGTCTGTTCGAACACCCTAGTTCATGCGAACCCCTAAAAAGCAAAAAAATAAATCATAGGAGCATTTTTGCAATTTTTCGTCATCACTGGAATTGTAAACTAGTATTGTGGGATCACTCAACTATGGTTAAAGGATTCTTTTCATTTTCCTTTTCGTGTGAAAAAAACTTGAGGGAAGTTTTTCCTAAAGGACCATGGACCTTTGGGAATCTCACTTTGGTGTTACATCCTTGGGAGCCTGGGATGGATCTCTCTAAGTGCCTTTTTCATTTAGCCCCTGTGTGGGTGAAGCTATCAAATCTACCTTTAGAATATTGGGATGAAGAAGTGGTTAAGGTGGTGACTAACTCATTTGGGCAGTTAGTTTCTATTGATGAGGCCACTCTCTCTAGAAGGCATTTGGTTGTAGCAAGATTTTTTTTATGATTGACCAAGATGTTGTGATGCCTAATTTTTTTCACCTTAACTCAAAATTTGGCTCCTGGAAGAACCAAATTGTTTTTGAAAATCTTCTGTTTGCATGCTTCAAATGCTAAAAAGCAAGTCATTGGGCTAAGGACTACCCTGCTAAGGTGGTTCCATCAAAGGTTGTTCCTCCAGCTAGTGTTTGGAAGGTTAAGGAGACCAAGGGGACTTCGGCTCCACTAGAGCATGGTGATTTTGTAGCTTTCCAAGTTATCAAGGGTGAATTTAATAATGAAGACCAATCTATTTCTCATCTTGAGGGTGACAAGGAGTTTGTGAAATCCATGGAGTAGGCTCTTTTTGAAAAAGTGAAATATCTGGAACAATGATTTACCACAAGATAATTATTTATTTCCTAGGATAATTATCATTTAATTACACTTTGCATAAGTTTACTTAGGCTTTATTTAATTCCTAAGTTAATTATCATTTAATAATTATGGGTTATTTGGTTTCCTACTTTGTTTTGGCCACATTTTTTCAAGATCTGGGTTACATGAAAGAGATAATATTTTCAACAAACTAGGAAAATCAAGATCAATATTGTTGGGTGTTTGTTGAGTCTTCATGGGGAGGAGTACCATGAAGACTCTGGAACATTAACCATAAAAACATGGCCCTCAAACTGAGAAGAATTTGAACCAATGAGGATCAAGAAATATAATCTCTCAACTGAAGTGTGAACCGATGAATTTGATATGTGTCAAGCAATAGCAAAAAATGTGGCCAAAACAAACTAGGAAACCAAATAACCCATACGAGCTGCCAAGAAATCAAGATGGAGATGTAGATCAAAGTGAAAACCAACACTCTAATCAGATTATTATGCAAGAAACCCCCCTGATGGAACTTTATCTCAGTTCATTTATTACAATAACCCAATGATTGTAAAAGGAGAGAATCTTAAATGTGCATAAAAAAATAATAACATGATGTGGTATTGAAATGAAGTGCAAATATTTAGGTTTCACTTTTCCAACTGCCAAAACATCCAAGTAATCTCAAAAACACCCATCAAGACAAATCTGGAGTAATGATAAACTTGGGATAGATACAAAAAAAATTACATGGACAGCAAGATAGAGTTCCTCAATACCTTTCTAATGCCTCAAAGAAGACGAAAATCAGAGATTGTGGCAAAAAGTTATGAGTTCGGAAGTCCAAAACAAAACATCTAAATTCAAACAGAAAAAAAAGAAACTAAACACAAAAATACTGAAAAATAAACTATACCACTAGAAAGTGCTTGGGACTAGCTTTCCGGCGATATCTCGTTTTCCCAATTTCGATACCGTATGCCCAAGTTATGACCAAAAAAAAACAACTGTTCCTTTAGGAAAAATCAAGGCTAGGAGGGGGCAAAGAGGGCCGTATGACTGATGACGTCATGCTGATGTCAGCACTTTACTGTGTTAAATTTGATGGGCATCTAGCCATCATGGCAAGAAATGGACCCCCTACAAAACATTTGACGGTTGTCAGAGGAATACGCTGTGTGCCAGGGAATCTTCGGAGGGAATATTCCCCGAGGATGCACTCGGAATTTTTTTTGGAGAATATTCTCCATGAATTTTCCACCTCTTGTTGCAATATGTCCACCATCGGGAGGTTGGTGGGCCACCGTTAAACACCGCCAGAGGAGCAGAGGGTCCATCGGAATTCTGTAGGGTGCTGTCGAAAAGGAAAGAGCGGCCAGTGAGGAGATGAAGTCACCGGCGAGGGTTGAATGGTGGCGGTGGGTAGGGGCCCACCCTACTAGTAGTGGCGTACGGCCCTCGCCAGGGAATGGTACGGGTACTCCTCTTTGTATGCTTTTAAAAGCCTTTAAACTTTTATGTTCCTTTTATTTGTTTTGTTTTTTGAAAAAAATTTAATTTTTAAAAATAAACTTTTGCCTTTATATATTTTATTTTGATTTTCAAAAAAAGGCTAATGTAATTTTTTTTTATTGCAGGAAAAATATATTTTTAAAAAACCTAAAAAAAAATTCGAGTCATGTACAGGGGCTGTACGCAGGTCGTATGGCTTCTGGTACAAAAAAATTTTCCTCAGAAGCTCCCGATGCTGAAATAGGGCATGTTATATTTCATTTTTCATCTCTCAGATGCTCTAGATCTGATTGCGAGGTCCAATCCTCCTGAAAACGCACCAGAAGCTTCACAACTCCCAGATCTAGCAAATCTTCAAACCCTCATAACTCTGGCATAAAATGTTGGATTCAGACGAAAAGAAAAGTCAATCTTGACTTTTTCGATAGCCCTGAACTTAACTATGAGCTCATATTTCCTCCAACGTGTGCCAAAAGCAACCATGCAAGAGCACCCAAATAGAGAGACAAACTCAAGGTATGAAACCCTCAAGGAATCCCAAACGACTCTGCAATGAATCTCTCTAGAAATCTGAGAAGGGGTTGAAAATCAAGGCTCTGATACCATGTTAGAAACCAAGATCAAATTTGCAAACCGAAAATACCTTCCATAGAAGAGAAAATCAGAAAAAGTAGAGAGGGTGCAAAAGAATGTGCAACATAATATTATTCGAGAATTCAATAATTACATGATAATGATTTGCTTTATAAAAGCAAAGATGCATAACCCTAATCTTATCTTGAGCAACAAGATAGCTCAAAAGATAAAGATAAGAACCTATAACTTAGGAATTAAATAAAGCCTAAGTAAACTTATGCAAAGTGTAATTAAATATTAATTACACCAGCAAGGACTACCCTGCTAACGTGGTTCCATCAAAGGTTGTTTCTCCAACTAGTGTTTGGAAGGTGAAGGAGACCAAGGGGACTTCGGCTCCACTAGAGCATGATGATTTTGTAGCTTTCCAAGTTATTAAGGGTGAAGTTAATAATGAAGACCACTATGTTTCTCATCCTAAGGGTGACAAGGAGTTTGTGAAATCCGTGGAGGAGGCTTCTCACCAGTCTAGGGACCAGGAGGTGGATCATGTTTTAGATACTTTGTGCTCCCCTAAATGTACTATTTTGGAGCCTATTGTAGTTTCATCCTCTCCACCGGATCATGCATCTATGCTTGTGAGAGGAGAGTGAGTTTTGGTGGTTGCAAATACAGGGAGTAAGGACGAAGAAGGTTTTATTTTGGTGAGGGATAGAAGGAAGAAGTCCTCTACTTCTCCTCCCACCCAACCCCATAAAGGTGTTACTACGAGAAGACAAAAAGTAGACCATGGGTCTGAATGGAGGGGTTAGGGGAGACCTTCTCTGCAGAAAAGAAGGGAGAGGGATTGCAAGAGGGATATTGTAGAAGGGGTTCAAAAAACCCTCTTTGATTTGTGCTCAAAGAGAACCCCCTCCTCATGCAAATGAAGATCATTTCTTGGAATATCAGGGGGTTGAATAATGTGCATAAGAAAGACCTCCTAAAGAACTTGGTTTGGGATCATAAGAAAGACATTTTGCTGATTCAAGAAACAAAAATGCAAACTAATAAGTTGGAAGCTTTACAGAATCTCTTCAAGTATTGTGGCTTTCATGGGGTAAGCTCTGAGGGAGCTTCGGGCGACATTGCTACCTTCTAGAATGCTAGGCTAATTAAAGGTATCCCCAATTGAAAAAGGTTTTAACCATGTAGAAACAAAGTTTGTCTTGATTAGGAAATCTTACTCTTGGGCTATGCCTAATGTGTATGCTCTTAATTTGAAGAAGGCTAGGAAGGAATTGTTGGATGATCTTAGATATCTTCAAATATTTTTTCTTGATAACCCTTGGCTAGTTATGGGGGACTTCAACACTCCCTTTTTTGATAATGAGAAAGTAGGGGGTTTGCAATCCAATCCTCATAGCCTTATGGATTTAAGAATTTTCATTGATGGGAATGCTCTTATTGATGTGAGGATGATAGGGGCCAAGTTTACATGGTCCAATAGGTGTGTTGGTACTAATAATATTCAAGTTAGGCTGGACAGATCCCTAACATCAACTTTGTGGTTTGTGGATTTTGCTTGTTCCCTATCCACAATTACGAGATGTGGATTAGACCACTTCCCTATCTCTTTTGTGGCTGATAGGCTCGGGGGTAAGAAGCGTTTTCCTTTTTGATTTGAAGCTATATGGTTGAGGGATCCTAGGTTCATGGAATCTATTAAGAAATGGTGGGACATGAAGATTGATGGTAGTGCAATGTGATGGAACTTGTAATTTTTTATGTTCCATCTGAAAGCCTTATAATGTTTTGGTTGATCCCTGTGGGGTTAGAGTTTATTTTCTCTTCACTATTGAGGGGTTCTATTTCACTATTGACTTCTTGTTTCCCATCACTGATCACATTAAAACAACTTATTCCATCCATAGTTGTAGGGTAATTGATCCCCCACGCCTAGGTCCGAGTTTCTCATTTTTATAAGGTTAAGTAAAGGGCCCTTTTGTCCTTTACATCCTTTGCATTTTACAACTTAGGAGTCTTTGAGCCCTTTCTATTATATCATCCCAGAGGGTCCCCTTCATTAGAACAACTTATGAGCATGTCCTTAAAAGTTTTCACTTAAAATAGTTGTTGGCCATATCTCTTTATCGCTCATCATTGATTACTTACTTCAAAAGTGTATGTTTCGAATTGGTGACAAGCAATGAGTAGTATTTCTTTGTTTTCACTCATCGTGAATAACTATTAGAGCTCTTCATATCAATACGTGATGAGTGATGTTCTTTATAACGATCGAAAGATCACCTATCGCTAATAGCTTTTGAGCCCATAGTATTGTAATAGTGATAAGCAATGGTCTTTGGCCTTATGTTCTTGTCATCATCACTCATTGTAGATGATTATGAAATGATAAAATTCAATTAGTGATTGGAAATGTGATCGGTTTCTTGTGCATTGTGTATCACAGATATGTTTTAAGTGATCATTTCTATATTAGCAATATGTGATACACAATGTCACTATGTAGATCTCTCATCGATAATTTCTTGCAAACTGTATGAGGAGAATTAGCAATGAGTGATGGCTTGATGTTTTTGTATTATCCCTCATCATGGATTCATTCCAAAGCTTAAGTTCCAAATTAGTGATGAGCGATGGAGTTCTCTGTTTAAAGTTTCTTTCACTAATCTGAATAAATCTTATCTGTAATGTCTTTTGTACTATTGATTTTCATGCAGGTGTACGTGTCTTAACTTGGCATATTTATTGTATCTCCCATCACTAATGGGATCCAAGGTGCGAATTTTTAATTAGAAATGTACGATGGGAAAATGAACATGATCAAAGATAGGCCATAGATCCAAGGGTTGAGATTTCATCACATGGATGGTTGCATCGTTGATGGAGCTGGTCAAGGATGAGATACATTAGTGATAAGTGACAACTATTACATGAAGAGGCAATGTGACAGAATCCTGAGGAAATCATATAAAGCAAGGAAGAAAGTAGAGAGGTGAATTAATAACCATTGTTATAGTTTTAAAATAGAGTGATCAATGGTTAGGGTTTAAACATGAATGGCTAATTTTTAGTTTACTCTCACAAACTTACTATCAAGCATTAATGGTGGCATGCCTGTCTCTTTTTCAAAAATGAAAGTAGATACTCAGTTGATCATGCATCTGGATTCACTTGCAAGTAGAAAGGATACTAGAAGCTGAAAAAATTGTACGAGAAGCTCCAGAAAATACAACAGCAAGTGTGGTAAAGCGTTCACCTGGGTCAGCAAATTGTATATCTCTTTCTAGCTAAAGTATTAAGGTAAAATACTTGAGAAAGTTGATAGGGAATTGGGAAGATTATCTACTTGTCCATTGATGATAGCTTCAATTTAGTGATAAGTGTTGGGTAAAGTTTGGGGAGATAGTTTTGTCTAGTAAGTAGTGCCTTGTGCTCTCATACTTGCAAAAGGTTTCTCTTTGACTGTTAGATTTATTACGAACCCTAGTTCTCCTGCATTGAAAAAATGAGTGAGCAAGAGCTCAGTGAATTTAGTATTAGGCTGGAGAGGAGACCAAAACAAGAGAAGGTTAAATGACTTAAGACTCAGGATGTTTCATTTGAGGTTAAACCGAAACCACCCGCAGTTTCTAACCCTTCACTGAGTACTCTTGCAACGTCTACTAGGTCCAAAAGTGCAAAAAAGGAAACATAAAGGTTTATGTAGGAGGCCTCTAAAGACATAAAGGAAGGAGGGTCACAAATTGGTAAAAGACCTATTGGTCAAGTTTTCATGACCACCAAGTTAATTGATAGTGCTGGTGAGATAGGTGAAAAGGCCTAGCCTTAGAGTGAGTGACAACTTTTCTAGTATGCTTTTAATAGGCAATATTCTAGTAAGACTGCATGTTACTTATGGGGGCTAAACCTTGGAAAGCTGGTAGTACCAAATGTGTTTGTAGAGGTGGACTTGATGATGGAACTGGCCAAGAACTATAATCCCATTGACAGAACAATTAGGAGTGAAAATGGAGATGTGATCCTAGAAGTGAAAAAGGACAAGATGGTGGAAGTATTTCAGTTCAATCCCAATTACAATGTAAAGTTTAGGCATGCTGAGCTATATGTTGAATATAAGAAAAATATAATTGAATATAGATAGAGACTCCATGTTTCGGCATAAAAAGAGCAAGGAGAAATTTCTCGCTAAGGATGTTGAGCCTTTTGAGTGTGAACAGTTTGTGGATTATTTCAAGAGAACTTATTATTTCCTGAATCAAGTGTTAGCCCAAAATTTTGAGGTAAGGATAGTCCCTAACTTATTAGTGAGGTGACAGATATACAGGGTCATCACCAGAACACTAGTTTTTATTTTTCCAACTATGTTGCTCATCAAATGCATGAGGATTTCCTCAATTTGAAGAAGGAGGTGCTCCCTTTACATTTCCTTGGCTATTCTTACTAACGTGGATATGCTCTTATGGAGGGCAGATTGCCATGAACGGAAGGAAGCTTGACTTTGATTTGTGTATAATGAAAATATCGTTCTTTACTAAAGTACAAATGTGATATGAGCATTTGGGATTAGGAATGTTCCAATTCAAATTATATCTTGTTTGCTAATGTTATAAGATATGGTATCTTAGAAGCATTGGGTGTAGCACCCATTCATATACTTTATCCTGAAATAAAAAATATCATGTTCCCAAAGTATACATCAGGATCTAGAGCAACACATAATTGAGCAGATTGGTTTCTTCATTCAGAATATACTTTGATCAGAGCCTATGGGGCTAAAGTGGCACCGCATTGTTTACCCCTGTATGTCTCAGAAAGATTGGCCTTTATGGAACTCATGTGGAAGATTGATGTTATAGATTATAAGGTGTTCAGAAATCCCAAAAAGGGTATTTTGGTTAATCCCCAATGCACTTTTGCTTACTTCATAGTCACTATCCTTGAGGGGTATGAAAAGTTTGGGATTATGTTGAATAACCTCATAATTCCTTTTAATGAGATTTTCAGGAGCTTTATCCGAAGGATTTGTGGGAGGCGAAGAAGGATAAAAATCCGTGCGCGCTATGCCATGAGTTCTTATATAGAGATGATGTGTTAAGGAATTTGACTAATGATGACACTGTCATGACTAGAAAGAAGGAATGGATAACTATAATGAACATTGAATAAGGTATCATAAAGAGGAATCTTCATATGTCCAAGTAATTAGACCTGTATTGAGAGAGTCACTGGTTAAGGGATTTATCGTGAGGGTGATTTAAGGTGTGGAAGCAGAAGGAGCCTACTGGAGCAAAGCACAAGCCTTCAGAACAAGAACAATGCTTAAGCGATATCCAAAGTGGCTCTACAAACGTTCAAAGAAGTTAGATGGTACAAAATGGAAGAATTATTTTGCAAGTTGAATGGAGGAGGTGGATAAATTCCTCCTCCCACATTTCTGATGGAAACTCATAGTCTCAAATGTTCCCTGATAGGAACTGTCAAAACCGGCGTGATGAGAGAGGAAAAGGATGATGATCCCAGATTACGAAAACGTGGGATGAATCCCTTTGTTGGATGATAAATCTGTGTATTCAAATAATTTTAGAAATCAGCCAGCGAACAAGGAGCAGTGAGGATAAAGGACTTGAATCATTCGGCTAATGCTGAACTCCCAACCGTAGCGAAGCTGAGAGCAGAGGAGGAAAAGGATCGTATTGAAATCTGCACCATTACTCCCATTGAGGCTAGGGAAAATCATTGCCAAATGGACCATGCTATTACCAAGGTACACTATCACCATCAGCTTATAGCATACATAAGCAAAGAAGAAGGGACCCTGTATTTGATATCTAAGGAGTAGTTTGAGGATAGGCTGTTTGGATCTGGATATAGTCCAAAGTTGCATACTCTTGCAATTTGGTCTATGGCACCTAATACTGATAAACATAATGTTGTTAGGCCTATTGAAGAGGTTATTGGTTCCTTAGTGGTCAAAAGAGCTATAGATATAACTCCTATCCAATCAACTAAGTTAATTGCTCATGATGCAATGCTTAGTGTGGATATTGCACATATCTCTTAGAAAAAGTATGATTATTTAGTGAAGGAGTACAATAAGGCCTTGGATGAAATAAATAAGATAAGGGCCACTATCCAAGCCACTTAGTCAAAAAGGGAAATAACTCTACCATCCTCTTCTTCCTTAGATTTGTCTACATAGGATAAGGAGACCTTGTCCTTGAAAATTAAAGATTTGAATGATCAGTTGAATACTGAGAAAGAAAATGTCAAGAAGGCCAAGCTTGAAACTGTTAAGGTGGCAAATGAACTTTTTGAGGATGTATTGAAGCATAGGGTGACCAAGTTGGTCAGCAAGGTTGATGATGTTTGGCTTGCTTACAAGAATATTCATGAAGCAAATACAAAGTATTTGTAGACCTAAAAAAGTCCTTCAAGAATTAATGGAATAATTGGATTACTAGAGTAAGTACCTTAAGAGAAGTGATGCCCAAAATGAAGGAGGATCTCGAGGAACCTACTAATATTCCTTAAATAACTACTTTCCATGGAACATTAGGTGTACAACTCCAAAGTACATTGAAGATATTTAAGGAAATGAAGGAATGTGGTATGCCTTGGATATTGAGTCTGAAAGGTGAGTTACAGCCATTTGACACCTGGAAGGAAGATTTGGGAGGAATTCTTGGAGTAGCTATGATGGCATTAACTGTCACGGACTACATCCTACTAAGTCCAAATATTGATACAATGGTGGAGATTGAAACAAAAATGGACATTTTTGTTAAAGAGGCCAAGGTCTTAATTGATGCTAGATACTCTCAGAAGGTTTATTGAGTGCGAAATGGCTAGCTAAAGAAGAGTATAACACTTGGTTGGAAAAATATGCAAAATGAATTAGTGTGGGGATTGATAATGAACAAGGTAAGTAATGGATAGGAGAAGAACAATGTATGGCTTGAATTTATTATAGATTAGGATTTTGATAAAACATAAATGCAAAATATTGTTCTCTCCTCAATTGAAAATGGGTAGCACATTGTACTAATATGGATAAAATGATTTTGACTTTTATCTGCTTTCCTTGTCTTGCTTCATAAGTTTTTCTATTTGGTTCTCCCATGGTGGGCATTTTTTGGGTGTGGGGAATATTTTGATGTTGTTGTAACAAAAAAATGATGCCTTTTTTTAGTGGGACCTATTTTCTACAACTAGTTGAGGTTAATTTTATACGTTTATATTCCTCACACCACCTAAAAAGACCTAAACAGAATCAAAACAACATTGCTGCAATCCAATGAAATCTTGACATGGCTTCCTAGCCTTGAAGCCTCTGTTTCTCTTCATCCATATAAGAAAGACTCTGGTGGTCCATGGCTAGCTAGGTTGAAAATTTGGGCTAATACTGTGAAACTGAAAGAGATATATATAGCACGTTTCCTAGTATCCTTTGAGTCTCAGAGTTTTATTATCACATATCTAATTTTGATAGCAATATAACAACTACAATACAAATTAATAACAATTTCATGGCTATCATATCTCCTTCTATGCGTTTTATGAGTTATGAATGAAAGAAACCAAGGGATTTTTTGTTTGTCTTGGTTGCTCCTCAATGGATGTTTAATTTCATGCTTGCTTATTAGTTCAATGAATTAATGTAAGTTCTTGGGTGAGATTGATAACTTCTAAGAACTAAATGCTAGGATGCTCGTAAGCAGTAATAATCATGAATTCCATAGAGGAATGTTGTAATGCAAGGTTTCTTAAGACTATAGTTGCTATTGTTTGAGTTATTATCTAATCACATAGGTTGATATTGACTTTGTGCTTGGGTTAAAGGCACTGGTTTGTGCTATGTACTAGTGGTTTAACTTATCTATGTTGATTCATCAACTAATCACTTTAAATTTACAAATTCTCAAATAGATATCACCATTGTTGTTTTTGTTGAAGTTCCACCTTCTCATACTCCATGTATAGGACATTGATTAAGGAGTTGTCAACTTATTTGATGCACTATGTTGTTGAGTAGTTTTATGAGAAGTATCTGTTATTGACATTGTATTTAGTTATAATAGTGTGAAATTTTGAATATACATTATGGGAATAGCTTCCTAGGTTTCATAGAGCCCAAAGAGTATGAATAGAAGTCTCGCAACTTCTATTTGTTCGTTGGCCAATCCCTTTAGAGTATTGATTATTGGAAATATTGGTAAAGTCCATAGGTATTTATAGAGATCAATTTGGTTCTTAAAAAATAACCAACAGATTGGTGACTTTGCTAGGGACTAGCTAAGTTCAAAGTCTCTAGTTTAGATCTAGTAAAGTCAGAGTCAGTTGTTTATTGTGATATTCTTTACTGTTTTGAAGAATAATCAGTTTAAATTTTATTGCATTAGTCCCATCACACTCAATCTTATGCATCAAGCCTTATTGAATTATGCCACCTTGTGTTGGGTAATGTTTAAAATCTTTTCTAAAGTTACAAGTAAAAAATCAAAGTGCAATCACTTTCTATTTCGCAATATTCTAGGTGGCAACTCTAAGTTCTCTAATACTAGTGTAAAGATCAATTCTCAAAAGGAAGATAAGAAGAAATATTTTGCAATATTTAATTTCATGAGGAACACCAGAAGTTATGCAAAGAAGCACCCTGAGTAGAAGGCATAATATGAACTTACAAAAAAGAAGCAACTTGAATGCGTCAAGAAATGCTCTAAATCAAGTAAGTTTGTCGATTTCCCTGCTGATGCATCTCCTACTTTCAATATTGATGTAAATAGTTCTAGTTTCTATGAAGAGTCACATGAAGTTCTAGGGTCTAACATAGACCAAGGAAGCTTTCCATTTAAACAAGTTTTTGATAATGAACTTAATATTTTAAGAGAAGAGGATAGGTGGGAGTTTTGGGGAAAAAATAAGAAGTTTTCAGAGCCTTTAACCCCTGAAATTGGTTCCATTTTTAATGGAAATAATTTTAAGCTAGGAGGTGAACCTCCTAATGAACAAGTCCACTTTTCTCTTGAGGAAGGTCCTATTGACCAGCCCTACTATACTCCTACCCCAAGTGAGCCTAGAGATGTTCTAGAAAATGAGGAAGATATAGATAAATACATGAAAGCTATAGAAGAGGAAGAGCTAAGGCTTCAAGAAGAGGAGGAGAATTGAATGAGGGCGTTAAAAGAAATATATTGTAGGATTAAAGCTAAGCATCTTGAGAGAGATGCTATAAAAAAAAATTTGGAAAAAATGAGAGAGGATGCTACTACGCATAAGACTTTTGAGGAAGACCTTTCTAGATTTGCTTCTAAAATGACCAATGATATTCCTGAAGCAATAGTATCGATGGGAACCTTAGCTACTGATACCTACACTACATCTGTCTCAACTACTAGAACCTTAGATCATCCTGTTAATGTTAAGAAGGCATCATTCATAGATCATGGGAAGAAACCCGTTGACCAACCAAAGAAAACTACCTTCAATACCAATACCCGATCTGTTGAAATACCCATACATAAAGCCAAAGTTGATCCAACTCCGTCCACTGCACCTCCCAATCTTGAGTTATTGAAATTACAATTGTAGAATGAAAAGCTACAAGAAGATTTGAAGAAAGCCAAAATAATAGCTTCTAATCAAGAGATGGCTAGGAAGATTGCTTTGCTAAAAATGTCCAAAGCTACTCTAGAGTCTTCAAGTTCTAGACATACTAATAATGAGTCATATAAGAAGAAGTCAGATGAACACACTCCTAGTGGAGGTGGTGGTAGAGGAAAAAAAAAGAATGATAATTCTTATTTTGAGGATAATGAAGGAAGCGAGAAAGAGGGAGGTGATGGTGTAAGTGGTAAGGGTAAAGATAGTATCCACTCTGACAATAAAAGAGATGGTGAGCAAAGAGATGTTCATATGGATTGGCATACTAGGAGGCCACTCTAGGTAGATAGATACAAGTAATCGTGTTTCACCAGAATACTTGGATACCCAAACCCTTTCCCTAAAGATTTTTGAGGTCCTAATCTAGTTAGATTCTCCAGTAAAATTCCTTGAGTAGTGAAGATCATCTCAAGGTGCATGTGCCAATGTTATGGATGACTTTGAGGTAGAGGAAAAATATGTCATGATGAAGTTGTTTTTGCAGTCTCTCACTGAAGATGCTGAAGAGTGGTATAGAAGTTTTCCTGCTAAGAGCATCGGTTCTTAGGAAGAATTCAAGAGGGTTTATAGAGAACAATATGGTGACAAGACTAATTCAAGATTTTTGTTGAATAAATTTAATAATATTTCTAAAGGTCCCAATGAATTTTTTGTTGAGTTAAATACAAGGTTCCAAAAGGCTAGGAAGAGGTTTCCTATACCTCATTTAGAATTGAATGATCATGTATGTTTGGTAAAAAACTACAATGCTTTTGATGCAAAAATGAGTTACCACTTGGTAGATAAGAATCCTCAGTTATTAAGGGAAGCCTTTAAGATGGCGGATAATATTGAAAATATTAGTAGAGAAATTGGTAAAATTGGTAGAAGAGATGATCTAAAACTCTTCAAAAGCTCAAAAAGGGAAGATAAGATTTCAGGTGCCAAATGGGGAACACTGGAGGATAATATTGATAATTTTATGAAGACTAGAAGTGATAAAATTGTAAAACAAGAGAAGGCTCAACCAAAAAATTATCAAAGGAATGAAAGACCTCCTGGGTTGCAAGACCACCCATATAATACCAATTAGTATAATGGGAAGCCTATTCTAAATAATCAGAGGAACACCCAAAATAAAGTTCCCTTGGTGCATGATTTGTCAAATGCCACATTCTTCTCAGCAATGTGCAGTAGCATAGATGGTTGAAGTAGAGGATGACATGCCAGAGGACTGTGATAAACAAAATGAGGAGGATGGTGATGCACTTATGATTATGGGTGATTTTGATGTTGCCGATAGTGAATGCTCTTCTGATGAAGACTCTTATGAAGTGGATGTAGATAATCAAAGGAAAGTTGCTAGTGTATATCATCATAAAGTTCTCTCTGATGAGGATTCTGATAATGATGTTGAGGTTTACAATTTGGAAGCAATAGAAGATGGTGTTTCATTAAGAAGACCCTTAAAAGAGGAGATTGCAAAATATACTACAGTCTTGGCCGCCCAAGCCAGAAGGTCCTATCACTTGAGGAACAAAATGGTCGGTGGTGAACAAGGTAGTCCTAGTGGTTTGTTCATTAAAGAACATAATGCCAAGAGAAAATAACAAGATCCTAATGGAAAAGTGGAACTAGTCAAAGCTAAAGAAGGCAGGGGAGATAAATTTTTTGCTAAGAGAACAAAAAAGCCAAAAGATACTCAAGAACTCAAATCCCCTACTGTGAAGATAAAGAGAGAGAAGAAAAATCCTGAAGTCACAAGGAAGGATGATAAGCTTAAGGTTGAGGAAACAAAAAATCAGCAGAAGGAGAATATCAATGAACAAGGTATGCTCCTAATTGAATTACCCAAGTATACTCCTATTGATATGTTTCAATTACTTAGCCAAGTTAAAGTATTTTTTCCTTTTCTTGAAATGATGAGAATAGAGGAACATAAAGAAAAGGAAGTAGCCCTTATCAATGGTGTTGCTATGGCCTGTAATGATTTAGTGGTGCTCACTCCACCCAAACTGAGTGGAAAAGATAAGAAAGGTAAGGAAGTCGAGGGAGTAATTACTAAGATTCCCTATATTTTCCTAGGAAATTCTATAACTACTTGTCTTGATAAGATAGATCCATTTTTCCTCACCTTGGTGGTCGGGCAAATTTTTCTAAAGAATTGTATTATTGACTCTAGAGCATCCAACAATATCATGCTAGCTAAAATCATGGAGGCACTAGGGTTGAATGTTGATAGTACTCATGGAAAGCATTATGCCATGGATGTAAGAGAAGTCCCTATCATAGGTGTGATAAATGAACTTCCCTACAGTCTAGTAGCCTACCCTGACAAAGAATTCAAGATGAGTGTGGCAGTGGTAGATATCCAACCTAATTATGGAATGTTGCTATCTTGAAAGTGGAGTGCATCCATGGTAGGTAGTATGTAGTGTGACATGTCTTATGCCACATTTCCCATTGATGGTAAGGATGTTCAAGTGATGAGATAATTGAGGGTGCCACATATGTTGGAGCATGTTCCTGAAGATGACACAATCCTTTTCATAGATATTGATATCAGCGAGTTCAAGGTAGAAGAAGTATCAAGAGAGGTTGATAGATGTTCTGCACCTATAGAAAATGAATTTTTAAGAGTATATGACAAAAATGGACTTTGGAAAATGTACTTTGATGGTGAAAGTTCCAAAGAAGGGTTTGGTGTAGGAATTTTATTGGTATCACCTACTGGAAATACTTATTGTAGATGTCTTTTTTTGCATTTTTTCTTAAAAACAAACATTAGCATTGTCATTTAAAATAAAGAAAAATAAAAACATCTCTATGAAATAATGAATCATGCAAATTGAAAATTGGGAAAAACACAATAACATGAATCAAACCCTATCTCATAGTGGATTGGTGCTTCCATGAAAAGAATGCCTTTCCCAATCATTGATAAGCTCCTAGATGATATGATGAACAAGATTCAAATGCTTAAGATTGTGTCTTAAGTTGTGAAGAGAGATACTAAGATTGTGGATGATTAATACAATAGAGGAGACCTCTATTTATAACCAAGAAGGATAAAAGAATGCCAAACATGGAGGATGTGGGACTAAAGATCCACCAATGACAAGATGCCACTTGTCAACATGTGAGTGGATGGAGGAATGAGCACATTTTGGTCAATGTTCCAAATAGGGGGAGATTTGAAATTTGAATTTGATGAGAAGATGAGTTAAATACAAAGTTTGACTTGTGCAAGAGACATGTAAGAGACGGGTAAGAGCTCTTAAATGCTTTGTTGGAAGGACAAATCCATTTTGGAGGGATTTTCAAACTTGGAGGAATATTCCCCAAAGATGACAAGTTGAAAATAAATAAAGATTTTAATAAATCATTTAAATGCACTTTCATGTGCAAGTGGAAAAATCTAGAGAATTTTGGAGATTAGGATTAAATTAATCAAAGTTTAATTAATTTAATGAGGGATTAGGTTATTTGACCTATTTGATTTAGATTTATGGATTAAAATAAATCAAAAGGAGATGGAAAATGATTTTAGATTTAATTAAATAAAGATTTGATTTATTTAATCAAAGAAGATGATGTTAGACTAAATCAAATAAATATTAATTTATTTAATTTAATGGAATGACCTAAGGAGATTAATCAATTAAAATTTATTTATTTAATTGATTAGGCGAATATGATTTAATTAAATATGAGGAATGCATGTTGTCAATTTTGTGTGTCTACTCTTATAAGTTCTCTTTCACATTGTCTTTTGTTTGTACAAATAATGTGGCAGAGTATGAAGCCTTATTATTGAGATTGAGATGGGATGAGAAGAATAAATAAAGAAGTTAATGGTGATTGGTGATTCTGAGCTGGTGATTTCCCAAGTAAGAGCTAAGTATTCCTATAAGAATAACAAACTAAAGCAATATAGAAATGTTGTCTGGGATTCCATTGAGTAGTTTGATGCTATTGGAATTGATTGGATGGAAAGAGGAGATAATAGAGTAGCCTATTTACTTGCTAATATTGGATTGAGACCTGATGATATAAATTTCATAGGAATCTCTAAGGTTGAGATACAGACAAGGCCTTCCATCTTTGACAATGTGTACAACTAGCAGATCTTAAATGGTGATGAAGATCTTCTAATATTTTTGAATTGTGCTGATGAATATGAAGGTCAGGAGATTGAATTTGGTGGAATTTTTGAGAATATTAATGGAAAGGACATAATGTTTGGAAAAGATATCATCTAGTTAAAGATAAATAGAATCCCCAAAGGCCTTGTAGCTCTTGAAAGGGTCTTTGATAGTCAAGATAGAAGCAATGCCAAGACAACCACTACTCACCCAGAAGACTTGGAGGCAGTAAATTTTGGGATTGAAAATTCCCATAAGAAAGTTTATGTAGGAAAGAAGATGAAGCCAAAGGTGAAGGCAATGTTAATTGCCTTAGAAAATATAGACATGTGTTTTCTTAGTCATATGATGACTTGAAAGCTTACATAGAGGAATTGTTTCAGCATGAGATTCCTTTGAAGGAGAATGCTAAACCTTTCAAGCCAAAGAAAAGACCGAATAATCCTACTTTATCTCCCAAGATGCAAGAGGAATTGGTAAAGCTAAGAGATGCTGGTATTATAAAACCCATTAGACACTTCATGGGTATCCAATCTCGCACCAGTAAGAAAAAAGAATGGTGACATAAGATTGTGTGTTGATTTCAGGAACCTAAATATATCCTCATTAAAGGACAATTATCCATTGCCAAACATGGAAGCTATGTTATAAAAGGTGAATGGATGTGAGCTATTGTCAAAGATGGATGGTTTTTTAGGTTATAATCAAGTGAAGGTAAAGGAGTTTTAGCAATATAAGACTGCATTCACTACTCCTTGGGGCACCTATGTTTATGCCAGAATGCCTTTTGGCTTAATGAATGTGGGTGCCACTTTATAGAGAGCTATGCATGTAGTTTTCTCATATTTTATTGATTTATTTATGGTTGTGTATCAAGATGACCTAACTGCTTACTCTAAAAAAGAAGATCATTGTATGCATTTAGAAAAGGTATTTGTTAGGTCATTAGAATATGGGATATATCTAAATCTAAAGAAATGTGCTTTTGGGGTCACTGAGGGAAAGTTGTTGTGGCACATTGTGTCTAAAGAGGGAGCAAGGATAGACCCTGAAAGAGTAGTAGCCATAGATAAGATCCCTCAACCAAAAAATGTCAAGGGAATTCAGTATTTTTTTGGAAAAATAATTTTTTTAGGAAGGTTTTTGACTAACTTTGTAGAAATCACAAGACCTATTTCCAAAATGCTAAAGAACGGTGAAAAGGTGCTTTGGAGTGGGGAGCCTAGTCAGGCTTTCGAAAACATTAAACAAGCTATCAAAGAGGCTCCAATTTTGAAGTCTCCCAATTTTTCCAGACCAATGCACATTTTCTCTTTCACCTCTTTTCACACCATTGTTGTTGTTCTATTACTAAAAAATGAGGAGGTATTTGAACAACCCATTGCATTTTTTAGCAAATCTTTACAAGCTACAAAGTTGAAATATGACACTATTGAGAAGCAAGCATATTCTTTGGTAAAGGATGTAAAGAATTTTAGAACTTACCTAAAGGGAGCTACTATCATAGCTTTTGTACCAAGTGTTGTTGTGAAAGATATTTTCACTCAGCAAGAGACTACAGGCAGAAGGTGTAGATGGATCAATAGGATCCAAGAATTTAACATTGATGTTCAAATCACCAAATTAGTAAGAGGTCAAGGCCTAGCTAAATTAATGATAGAAGCTAATTTGGAGGCTAACCAGATCAATCAGGCTGAAGTGATAGATATTGCACCTATCTGTGATATGAAAACATGCAGATGGTATAGAAGAATTGTCCACTACTTACAGACTCTATAGTGTCCTAAAACCATGACTAACAATGACAAGAGAACATTGAAATTGCATGCCATCAAGTATATGATTATTGACAATGAACTATGGTAGAGAAGCTTGGATGGTATAATTCTTAAATGTGTGGATGGAAAGAAGGCACTAGAACTATTGCACGAAATGCACAATGGGGTGTGTGGTGGTCATTACATGGCAAAGACCACTGAACACAATATTTTAAGAGAAGGATTTTGGTGGCCTACTATTTTTAAGGATTCTCACAAGTTTGTTAAGACTTGTGATTCTTGTCAAAGGTTTGTAGGAAATCTGAAGTTATCAGTGTGTTTACCACTTAGGCCTATGAAAATTCAATCTCCTTTCCAATGATGGGGGATTGATTTCATTGGATAGATACCAAAAAATTCTAGTGGAGGCCACTCATGGATCATTGTTGCCGTTGATTATTTCACAAAGTTGGTAGAAGCAATACCATGAGGGCTAGCCTGAAACTTAGAAAATAACCCACAAACAAGAAATAATTTTATTATTCAAAATGGAGCTTCTAAATATAGAGGATCTCAAATCCCCAAGTTCTACAACACATGCAAGTTACAAAGCTACAAAATCACCCTTTCACAATATGCGAGCTTGTCCCCAAAAAGTTACCCAAAAATTATAAACCCACCCATAAATAGAGCTCCTCTTTAGTTTGGAGCCAAAACAACATTCAAATTTGAGTTTAGGCGGTTTGGCGCCAAAAAATTATAACTTGAAGTTCAAATTTCAAAAGAACATTTGCAATTGTATCTTCTAGAAAGTGCGCCAACTTCCCAAGGCCATAACTTTTGATCCGGGACTCCGATTTGCGAACCGTTTGAACCGTTGGAAAGGTCTCAAATTCAATAATGCGCTTGAAAATCCAATTTCAAGTTTCAAGGCCATTTCAGGAACTCTAAGTGCCTCAAATCTAACTCGGAAGATTTTCAGGTGTAAATCTGGGAAACTAAAACTGCAATATCTTTCAACCTAGGAATAGAAAATAAAACCGTGAAATTGGGAATTTCATTATGATCAAAAGAGTATCCAAAAGTAAAACATCTAAAATAGAGAAAAATTGAAATTTAACTATTTTGGGTGATGCAAGATTGCCTTACACCACTAGATGCTGATCAAATACCCAAGAAGAAAGCAACAAGTAAGTGGTGGTGGATTTCCTATTAAATAGTATTCTCATAAGATTTGGAGTTCCTGAGAAGATTATCTCAGATAATGCTATGTGTTTCAGTTAGATGAATTCAAGGAATTTTGTGAGAAACATGGTATACATGTTTCTTATTCATTGCCTTACCATCCTCAAGGAAATGGTCAAGCCGAGTCTAGTAATAAGAGCTCGATGAAAATAATCAAGAGTGATGGAGAAGAACAAAAAAGCTTGGGACTCAAAGCTAAAGTTGCCACTTTGGGCGATAGAGTGACTATGTAAAATGCTACTAATTATCCACCATTTGGCTTAGTATATGGTCTAGATGCTAGTTTCCATAGAATAACCTGCTAAAGATGTATAAGTTTGTGCAAGAGTATCATTGGAGATATGTGATGAAATGTAGCAAAAATAAATAATCTAGTGCAATTGGATGAAACTAGAAGAGAAGATCATGCTAAAAATATGAAGATGTAGTTGCAAGTTAAGCTTTTACATGATAAGAGAGCTTCTCCCAAAAAAATTGAGGTAAATAGTATGGTGTTAGCTTGGAATGTGAGGGCTCAAGACAAGGGTAAACATGGAAAGTTTGAAGCATTATGGGTAGGCCCTTATTTGATAGCCAACACACATGGGGAGGAACTTATTTCCTTCAAAGCTTAATAGGTGAAATTTTTGAACTATGAGTACATGAATAGTTCTAAAGCCATACTTCTCCTAAGTATATTATTTTTCCATGTACATTGTAGGTTCTGTACATTATGTATATAGGTGTGTTTTCTTTTGTTTGTCTACTTTGGCCCTGCTACCAAGTCCTAGTAGCTCCCTAGTTTTGGTCCTTTTTTTTTATTCCCTAATTTTGGTTTGCTTCAACCTAAGATTTTAGGATCTCACCATGCCTACAAGAGGCATGCATCCCCAGTTGAAGCCACTTATGAAACCTGTAATTTTTTATGTTCCATCACAAAGCCTTGTCATGTTTTGGCTAATACCTGTGGGGTTAGAGTTTATTTCTCTTCACTATTGAGGGGTTCTATTTCACAGTTGACTTCTTATTTCCCATCACCAGTCACATTAAAACATCTTATTCCATCCACGGTTGTAGGGTAACCGGTCCCCCATGCCTAGGTCTGAGTTTCTCATTTTTATAAGGTTAAGTAAAGGGCCCTTTAGGCCTTTACATCCTTTGCATGTTATAACTTAGGAGTCTTTGATCCCTTTCTATTGTATCATCCTAGAGCATCCCCTTCATTAGAACAACTTATGAGCACATGCTTAAAAGTTTTCACTTAAGTCCCATCGACCATCTCTCTTTATTGCTCATTGATGATTACTTCAGGAGTGTATGTTTCGAATTGGTGACAAGTGATGAGTGGCAATTCTTTGTTCTCACTCATCATGAATAACTGTTGGAGCTCTTGATATCAATGTGCGATGAGTGATGTTCTTTGTATTGATTGAAAGATCGCCTATCACTAATAGCTTTTGAGCCCAAAGTATTACAATAGTGATAAGCAATGGTCTCTAGCCTTATGTTCTTGTCATCATCGCTCATCGTGGATGATTATGAAATGATAAAAATTCAATTAGCGATGGGCAATGTGATGGGTTTCCCGTGCATCGCGTATCACACATATGTTTTAAGTGATAAGTTCTATATTAATGATACATGATACATAATGTCACTGTGTAGATCTCTCATCACTAATTTCTTTCATATTGTATGAGGAGAATTAGTGATGAGCGATGGTTTGATCTTTTTGTATTATCCCTCATCACAGATTCATTCCAAAGCTTAAGTTTCAAAGTAGCAATGAGCGATGGAGTTCTTTGTTTAAAGTTTCTTTTGCTAATTTGAATAAATCTTATTTTCAATGTGTTTTGTACCATTGATTTTCATGTAGGTGTACATGTCTTACCTTAGTGTCATTATTGTATCTCCTGTCACTAATAGGATCCAAGATGCAAAGTTTTAATTAGCGATGTGCAATGGTAAAATGAACATGATCCAATACGGGCCATAGATCTAAGGGTTAAGATTTCATCACATGGATGGTTGCATTGCTAATGGAGTTGGTCAAAGATGAGATATATCAACGATAAGCAATAACTATTGCATGAAGAGGCAATGTGGCAGAATCCTGAGGACATTGTATAAAGCAAGGAAGAAAGTAGCAAGGTGAATTGATAACTATTGATATATTTTTAAAACAAAGTGATCAACAATCAAGGTTTAAACATGAATGACTAATTGTCAATTTCCTCACGTGAACTTACTGTCAAGCATTAATGGTGGCATTCTTGTCTCTTGCCCAAAAAAGAAAGTAGATACTTGGTTGATCGTGCATTTGCATTCACTCACAAGCTGAAAGGATACCAGAAGCTGAGAAAATTATGCGGGAAGCTCCAAAAAATATAGGTAAAGTGTTCACTCGGGTAAGCAAATTGCATATCTCTTTCTAGTTGAAGTATTAAGGTGAAATGCCTTAGAAAGCGAATAGGGAATTGAGAAGATTGTATGCTTTACCATTGATGATAGCTTCAATTTAGTGATAAGTGTTGGGTAAAGTTTGGGAAGATAGTTTTGTTCACTAAGTAGTGCCTTGTGTTCTCATACTTGTAAATATTTTTTGTAGAATTTTGGTTGAATCCTTGTAAAGCTTTATACTCCATAATGATTTCACGCGGCATTACAAGATCTTATAAAACCATCTATATTTCATAAAATATATTTTAAAAAGAGTTATTTGAATAAATTAATAAAACATAAGAATAATTTCCTTTTTTATTTTGTGTGTGTGTTCTAATGATTTTAAAAAATCATTGTAAAACTTGTCTTTTTTAGAGCTATCGAAAGACATTGACATCATTTGATCACTTAACACAAGACTTCAAATTTCCTTAAGAGAAACAACCCAACAATCATTAGACTTAACATCTAGCATATGATTTGTCATATCAATCATAAAACACAAATGACAATTAGAGCATATAATAATTCTACTTATCATTAGATGATAACACAACACTTCACACCCTTAACTAAAGCAGCATAATATTCATTATATATTACATCTAGAGTATGATTGATTATATTGAATTTGTGTAAAATGAAAGAGTACTATAGTTTTACATTCCATGACTCCTAGAGTTAAGGAGACCACCTCTCTCAACAAAATCGACGATGGAGTAAAATATTGTAGAGGAAAAGTGCATCCTTTACTCCAATTGTATGTTTTATGTGATTTTACATGGGTGTTATTAATACTTGAATATAACTATTTTGACTCTTTAGGCACACTCACATACCCTAAAATTAAACCCCTCACTTCAATTATAAAACAAAACACTTTAAGCCAACACTAACCTAGTCCCTAGTAACTTTCCATCTTCAATTAGATTACACCTATGATCTTATCTTGTAGAATATATCAAGGGCTTGATACAATACTATATAGCTCCAAAAAAAAGGACCAACTCCAAGAAAACAAATATTGAGATACTTATTATCAATCAATATATACACCAAAAGTTCCAAATTAGGTGTTTGGGTTTGTCTATTTAAAGACATTATCCTTAGATTGATTTCAACATAATTGCATGCAAAGACATATATTAGTGTTCACATTTAAGAGGTTAAAGCTGCGTAAATTTCTCGCTAGAAATAATACAGTGAATAGTGTACATGCATTCCAAAATCTATTGAACACACTCTCCTCACACGTTTGGAATTTTGCAAGGTTAAGGAGTTGTTGGGTGGGGGCTCATTGTATCAAGTACAATGAAGACGAGATTTGACTGAATGCCTAGAAACATCTGTGCGAATCTTAATTGTACATTCAATTTTTTTTCCTGTTTGTAAGTGCTTGTCGACAAAAGCACTTATTCTATTCTTTCGTTTTTAGATTTAGTTGAATTGGATTGTCGACAGAAGCACTTACTCTATTCCTTCATTTTTAGCTTTAGTTGAATTGGACGATACTATGATGTTTCAGATCTGCTTTGTGGATTTTGTTTGTAAATTTATAATGTTTATTTAATTTGATTTTTGAATTCGATTGTGTAATAATTTTTGCATCAACGTTTCGAATCACACTCCGTGATCTATTATCAGGATAAAAAGGAAAGAGCTCGAGGATGTCCTTAGTCTGCAACTTATCACTTTTCCTAGTTCCTTAAGGATGTCCTTAGTCTGCAACTTATTGCTTCTCCTTGAGCTCTTGAGTTTTCATCTTGATGATGGATCACGGAGTGTGATCCGAAACATTGATGCAAAAATTATTACACAATCGAATCCAAATATCAAATGAAATAAGAAGTTATTAGTTACATTTTAATTAATATTTAGCTTCATGTGGATGGAGAAAACTATAAATATGGTATAAAAAAATTGTCACTTTCATCTCTCTTGATGCTTTACTTCACATTTGAGTACACTGCAGTAAATTGAAATAATGAATTCGAGCATGTAAGAATAAATTAAAGTATGGTGAAACATTATTTATTTTCATTTTAATTTATGCTTTGCTTCATATATATAGACATAAATTTAATTTCGACTGCATCAAAAAATCATAAAAATGAAATAAAATATGATATTTTTTTCATTGATTAAATCATAACCATTAAAGTATAATAAACTTAGATACTCACATATATTTCAACAATCAAAATGTCTCTTTACAGTGTACATTTTTTAGCTTTATTTATATTCTCACACGTCATTTTTTTGTTCTATCTATACGTGCTTGTCCACAGAAGCACTTATTATATTCCTTATTTTCTCAGACGTTTCTAGATTTTTTAAAGGTAGACAAAAGTAAAAATTACGGCGTTAAGATGTGTTTTGAAGATCTTGTAAACATCGAAGAAAAATTGTTTTCTGTCTACGGCATTCTTCATTCTGGAATACGGCCTTTTACTTTTAAAAGGAGACAGATATAGTGAGAACAGGAACATTAAAGAAAAAAAGGACAGCTTAAAAAGATCCACCACTGAATTTTGTCGAGGTATATCATTATTGATATTAGTACATCATTTCACTGTTGTAATAATAGTTGATTTATTAAGGGTATCCTTTTAACATGCATATAGTATGTCACATTATTTGGTCCACTTAATATGTTGATGACGATATCTCTTGTGAGGTCATCCATGCGATCAGGATCACGAAAAGTAAATTATTCTATGTAAACAAGACCTACACTAATTTTTCTATTAATAACATTTACATATAGTTGGACATTTCAAAATATTTCATCTAGAGTCATATCGTCACCTTTAAAAGCTTCTCGGTTGCTATGTACAAATCAGTCATTTGATATGTTTAAAGAGAATCCATACTAAATTTAAATTTTAAGATTATGTTTGATCTATTAAGAACAAAGCTTATCTTAGTTTAATAGTGTATTTATGTAGTTATGACACATCTTTTAGGATTTTGATATTCTACATTCTATATTTTATGGTGATATTGAATTAATAATTTATCCATGATCATATTATTAGTACATATCATATGTTAATTTGAGATGGTGATACTCATTGCCACTATCTGTAATTGTTTTTCCATTATCATTATCTCTAAAGGATAAAATTGAAACACTTAGATACAAATCCATTTAAATTTTAAAGAATCTACAATTTTTAAAACTTATTTTTGATACTATGTGTAATGTCTCAAAGAAAAAGAACCAACAATTTTGATGATGTTTATTTTGTAAGGTAGGGAATTTACCTTTCTATTCTACATTATCACTTTGTATAATGCATTTCATAAGCAACCACAAAAAAAAAGCTAACCAACATAGATCTTTATAATTGCTATAAAGATATAATTATCACCACATTATAGATAACTTAGGCTTAGTGTCATCAAACCACATATAATTAATATTATCGACATTATTCTCATTATAGTTTTACTATTTTTTTTAATAAGCTTTTGGAACTCAAATATTTCCTTACCAAGAAATTATTCAATTCAATGACAAATAGAAAATCTATTTTAACACTTATATTCTTTAAGGAAAACATAAAGAGTTTAACCTTGGTCAAATGTTACTTGATGAATAAAAATAAATATAATCCTTTTTCATAGGCATTGAAGATAAATTTATTATCTTGTTTATTAGAAATAACATGCTAAATAGATTAAAAAATATTTTTCATGATAATTCTTAAGAGAAGATGAAGCCAAATATAAAATAAGTCTATATTTCTTCACCCCCACTCTTAATATACACTTATTAAAGGAAATCTCAAATTCATATCAAATGCTTATTAGTTCTTCTAAAAATTTCTCACACATTTTCAATAAACTATCATAATATCATGATTTTTTTTCTAGAAAATTCTAATTGTCCATAAATGATTCATGGTAAACATAATTTAATATTAAACACCTCCTACTTATAAATTGTTGAAAGCCATAGTATTTAGTAATCACTTTTATAATGATTGACATTATCAACTAGTGGGAAACTATAATATTTTTCCAAATCCAATTATTTATTTTGCATATATCATTATTATGGTATCAATGCTAAGGCCAAATCCCTACCTAACACATTGAGGCTAAAATTCAAGTAAATATTATAGAGCGAAACACAAAATTAAAATATAGAGAGACCTCATTCTTATTTTAATTTTTTGTTATGCTTCAATTGTTAGTTGTATCAAAATAAGAGCTCTAAATTGAGTTAGAAATTACTCAATGGTTTATGGAGGAGTTGTGATTAGTAGACAAAGAGAAACAAAATATTATAAAATTAAAGTCTAAATTTATTTTAATACAAATTAAAAATTACTAGCATAGAAAAAATATATGATAAATGATTACAAAAAGATATATATTGATGTAGGAGCACCCAAGTCCATAGGTAATCTTATATAAAACCAAAATAATTCCTTTCAAATTAGTTCCTTTTGTTTCGTTTGTTGTGTTTGTCTAGTTTGTTTCCCAAGGAGACTTTTTTAGAAACTTTTTTGGAAACCTAATAATGTCATCTTGTAGAAGAACTTAATAAGTATTCTTAGGTCAAATTTGATGAAGATTTGAAAAATTGGCTAACTTATAGCTTTGCAAGTATTTGAACTACTATAGGTTACATGTTTTGGATCCATTAATGTACTTTCTTGTCTATATATTTCAACTATTACTAGTTGTTTGTAGATATTTGATCTATTTTTAACCTTTTTGTAGAAGATTTTTGTTGAACCACCCAAATTATTTTGACTAGTACTAATTGATTCTTTTGCGTTTATAAGAATTTCAAGTGCATCTATACAAGTAGGTAAATTGAAGTGAACATAATTTCCTCATTTTAAAAAACTTGTTTAGATGAGTGGTTTTGATGGTAACAGATCAACATGATGTAAGTAGAAGATGATGTCAGCATGATGTAAGCATGACATCAATAGGATCAATGGTCGCTCACCCTCTAATGGTGTACTTGCATGTAATGTAGAGTGACATCAAATAGGTATAGAGTGCAATGTTTTCCAAGTGAACCAACTCTTTGTAGTAGTTTTCTAGTCAATTGAAGCTTGCAAGATTTCTTTTTAAACCAACCATTTGCAAGCCTTTTACTTGCATCCTCCACTGTGGAATTTTTATCTAGTACACCTTATGGGAACCTTGAGGTCATCTCAACTTTTTGGAATGTCTACTTGGTACTACACTTTGATATATCTACAACAATGAAGTTGCTATAACTATTCAAATTTGAATTAATTGAACTTCCACTTGCGTTGGTTGAAAATAAACATGTAGAAGGATAAAGGGATAGGAGAATTGTGGGTCTAGAGTTAAGAAAATTGAAGAAGTTAAGTTCATAACAAAAAGATGAAGGTATAAGTGAATGTATGAAAAAATATTGGTTGTACTCTTCTAATGTTGCAAATAAATAAAGAGAGTTGGGATTTTTTATTGTTGTGCAAGATTTTTGTATTGTTGTTGTGTTGTTGCATGATTAAGCTACCCAAAAAGGAACCTTGATCCCAATTGCATCATCTACACACTAAATATTGGAGTTAATAATCCATACTTTTTAAAATAAGATGTTAATTTTTTTTATGATAAAATTTATATGTTATGCTAAAATGTCATTCAGTATAAATAATTAAAAATGATATAAACCTTATTGAAACTGAACAAAAAATAATTCATTTTTCTTGAATTTCATCAAAATTATAAATTGACTCTAAAGAAATTGGCATTAATCACTTGTCTAAATCATGTTCAAATTATTTTATGTTTTTTTGGTATAATTGATAGAGTGTATTGAATCTTTTTTTTTTCTTTTTGATAATGCATTTAGCATTTTCAATAATCGAGATTTATCATTTGCATAGAGGCAATGGACTTGAATAAATCCCCTTTGATCATTTCTTTTAGCTAAACAATCCTTTGACTATAGGTCAATAAAATTCTTGTGAACCATTTGCAAGTTCATTTAAGCTTGTAAAATTTTGGATCTTTGGTTGAATGTAGTTAAACCTTCTACTCGATAATTCTTTGACCTATAATAATTTCCAAAACGATATGTTTTACAATATTTTTTTCATTTGTTTTTTTTATATGTATTGTACATAAAAAGGTAAATTTATACATTCTAATAAATTTTAATATCAAAAAGTACAAATATAAAAAATGATTATAAAGCTTGTCATTTTGAAAGCTAAAAAAAAAGATGTTGACATCATCTGACAATGCACTTAATACAATGCTTTAAACCCCTGATAGAAACAACCCAACAACCATCAAATTTAATAACATCCACAATATGATTCATCATATCCAACCATATAACATATATGACAATTCGAGTATATAATAATTCTACTTTTCATTAAACAATGTAATACTTCACAACCTTGATAAAAAAATTAATATTCATTCAATATTTAATATAAACTATGACTGATTATATCCAACTTGTGTAAAATCAAATCATACTATAATTTGATATGTCTAAAGTCCTACTATAAAGGGGACCAGACCTATCACAAAAGTTGGTGATAGAGTATAAACTTATAGAGGAAAACTACATACTTTACACTTTCACTTGTATGGTTCATGCCATTTTTCATGGGTGTTATTATCAATTCCAGGGAGAACAATATTGGGATAGTCATTATCCATCAACATATACATCAAAAGTTTCAAATTATGTGCTTGGGTTTGTCTATTTAAAGACTTCATTCTTGAATTGATTTTACCATAATCTCATACACTCTATAGTTTTGTATATTGTACAATCTCACAAATTATATAATCTTAAAAATTCTAAAAGCTTCTATACTTTGTCATTCATGTGCTCACTCAATAACTACTGTTTACCTTAATGCTTCTCAATTTCATTTATTATTTCTACTCATCTATTCAAATATCTCAATCCCAATACATGTTAAATTAAAACATAATTTTTTCTATTTATCTATTCAAATATCTCAATCCAAATATATGTTAAATTAATTTTTTTTTTTTGTTGGAGATAACCCTGAGGGGGTCACCTTTAGCTTGGAGTAAAGGTAGGGGTATCCGTTTTTCCAAAATCCACCTTGAGCATGATCCCAATCTCATCCCTTTTTAGGCATTGGGGCCTTGTACTCGGCAAGACTTGATCCTTGGTTGAGTCATTCAGAACCTTTCAACTTCACTAACAGTCCAAAGACTCTTTGACATTAAAACATAATTTTTACTATTTAAAGAAGGAAATTAATTATAGTAAGATCGTTTTATTTTCCTTAACAAACATAAACACATATATTAATGTTGACATTTAAGGGATTCAACCTGCGTAAATTTCTCTATGAATAGTGTACATGCATTCTGAACTCTATGGAACACAGTCCAAACTCTTCGGATTGACTCTGCACCTTTCACAATTGGAATTTTGTGAAACTTTTAAGAGTTGTTAGGTGTGGGCTCATTGTATGAAGTACCAGTAGACAAGATTTGATCGAATGCCTTGAAAGAGCTGTGAGAATCGTAATTGTACATTAAAATTATGTTTTATTTTCCCATTTGTACGTGCCTTGAAAGAGCTGTGAGAATCCTAATTGTACATTCAAATTATTCCTTCCTTCCTTCGACCATTTTAGCTTTGTACTGGAAGAAACTACGATGTTTCAAACTTTGTAATGCATATATGCTTTGTAAATGGTCTTGGTAAACTTGAAAGAAAATTTGTTTTCCTTCTACGCCATACTTTACTGTGTAAATTGCAGCTTCCTCGTTGAAAAGAAGACTCACATAATGAGAACAACAGCTTTCGAAAAAAAGAGAGATCTTGAAAAGAAGTTAGGTAGTGGAATGTGTATGTTTATATATAAAAATTCATATTACGGAAAGAAGAAATATTATATGTTTGAAAAATAAATTAATATATAAAAATGTAGCAATTTGTTATTTTATGGGAATAAGTAAAATATTAATTAAAAAATTGTTGTGATGATAAATACAAATTTAAATTATTATTGAGTGAATAAGAATATATCATAACACTAAATTAACATTTTTTTTATTAGATAAAAAATAAAAAAGAATGATTTAGTCCTTGTTAAAAATAATTTTAAGGGTAAAGCAAAACATGTCACAAATAACACATAATCAACACTTGAAATATTTTAACTATAAGATACTTAAGGGTCATAATAAAAACTCATAACTAGAAAATAGACAAGGAAATATAAAAAGTAAGAGAATAATGGTCCCTAATCTTCAGTAAGAAATTTTAATAGGTCTCAATGATTGGTGTTGGTACTTTCCTTGAGGCCATGTCTCTTAAGTTTTAGATCTTGCAAGACAAAAAAAATGGTAGCTAACCTATGCAACACTTTAGAGTTGAATTTAGATATTACTTTTCACTTTCCTTCTGAGTCCTTAACTTTTCCTTTAATTTCATCAATCTCCACAATATTTTGCTCACATTTAGAGCAGACCTGCAAGAGAGTCACATACATAGGAGCAAGATTTGTTTACTCAGATTCAAAGAAAGGGGAATTCCATTTTTTGAACAAACTACAACCCACATAAATTTCAATGGCCTCATTAGTTTTTACTTCATGATTTTTTATTTCTTAATTTTGCATTAAGTTACTAGAAATATATATATCTTTAAGATTAGGGGCCTAAACCCTAGTAATTCTATTAGATCTCGTTATCCTCAACACCTTAACCTTATATTCTCTAGAATATACCACCCTCACATCAACTTCAGTAATATTCTTCCTCTAATGATGAATGGTTTCATTATTGTCAAAAGTAACTTCCTTGAATTTTAGCTTCTCCTTAGTAATAAACCCTTTTGAGTCCTCAGTAAACATGTCTTCCTCTTTAAAAAAATGAACAATGTTTCTTTTAGCCTTCTTAGATTTATGTTTTTGAGATACTTTGTATGAACCCCCTTAGTGGGAACCTTCCTAGTTTGTTTTCTCTTCAAGGATCTATTTTTGAGAGTTTAGAGACCCATAACAACTTCATTCTAAGAAGAAGAAATATGGGTCTTTAGAAAAGGTTTGGTTTTAACTAGATCTGAAGAAGAGGTTTGTGATAACATGAACGGATAAATTCAGGGCAGCCTCGAAAATGAGTCCATATTTTTTAAGTTTTCCTCAAAATTTTGTTTAAAAGTATCCACAGTTTGGTAAAAAATTGAGTAATGATCATGCAAAGAATGAACAAGAGGGTAAAATTATTCCCTCATAACAACTAAGGATGATCATATCCATCAAAGATAATATGCAAAGTATAAATGTCTATCAAATACTCATCACAAGTACAAATATAGTTGTGGAATGATGTAGATTCTTTCATTTACCATGACTTAATTGATGGTGGTTTAAATTTATTATTTATATAGCATGTTGTCATATTATTTAAACCACTTAATTTTTTGATGATGATTTCTATTGTGAAGTCACCAATGTAGTTAGAAATAGTTAAAAGTAAATTATTTTATAAAATTGATAGTGTCAACACCAACAAAACATTATGTTCAACACTTAGAAATGGTTGGATAATTCAAAATATTCCATTTATACCTCAGCTTAGAGTCGCATCATTCATTTAGAATATATTTTTCTCTATTGTGTGAAAACCAACCAATTGAGATGTTTCATCTTAAATTACATTCTAAGACTAGATCTTTATCTATTAAGAATAAAACCAAAAAATCCTTCCTATTATAAGAACAAACTTTTTTTAATAGTGCAATTAGGGTGGTTACAACACATCCTCGAGTATTTTTATTCCCTACAATTTTATGCCTCATGGTGACCTTGAATTTATAATTTACCCATCATCCTATTATTAGAGTCCATCTCTTTCTTAAGATGAGATGTTCATAGGGGAAGGTGATGCTTATTTCGAGTACCTATGATTGCTTTTATCTTATCATTACTTGGAAAGGATAATATTGAAACATTCAATACCGATGCATTTAACTTTTAGATATTGTTAGATTTCGTAATCTTATCTTTGATACTATATGTATTTTTTTTTAAAAGTGGACCTCAAATTTTGAAGTAGTTTTTGTTTTTAAGATACGAAATTTAAGTATTTTCTATTCTATGTTATAAATCACTATAATGCATCCCATAAGCAATCACAAAAAACAAATAGATAATCAATGTTGGTATTTATAATTATTGTAAATATATAATTGTCATTACATTATAGATATCTTAGGCTTAGTGTCATTAAACCACATGCAATTCATGTTATCAACATTCTTCTCATTATAGTTTTACTAGACTTTTTAGTTTGGGGTTGGAACACATAGTTCCTTTTCAAGAAGTGTTGAATCCAATCACACATAGAAATATTTATTAATATTTATATTCTCCAAGAGGAACATAAACACTTTAACCTTTTTTAAATGTTACTTGATGAATCAAAAATAATTTATATTCATTTGTCATATGTATCTTATATTTCAATGTTAAACACAAACAAGATAACATTGTTTTATTCTTTATCATCAAAATCATGGGAAGGATTGTAACATTGATGTAAATAGACTGGAAAATATTTTTCATGATAATTCATAGCAGGAGATGAAGCCAAATCTATGATAAGATTGCATTTATTCACCTCCACTTTTAAAATAAAATAGAAAACAAAAATCTCAAGTTCATATCAAAGTCTTTTTAATTCTTCTAAACATTTTTTATGAGAAAACCACACAATTACAACATAGAGAGACCTCATTCTCCTTTTGAAGATTTTTTCATAATTGTTCAATAGTCACTTTTATAAGATAAAAGCTCTAAATTATGTTATAAATTAGTCAATTGTCTATGAAGGGCTTATGATTAGTAAACAAAGATAGATATGTTATTCTAAAATGTAGGTTTGATATTCTTTCATACAAATTAAAAATACAAATAAATAAAAGATTAACAAAAAAATATTTATAGATATTGGAGTTAATAATCTAATTTTATAATTTAGCCAAAATCTTAATTTTTTTATTTTGTAGTAAGAATTGTATGTTATGCTAAAATTTCATTTATTATATATTTTTAAAAAAATAATATAAATATTATTGAAACCTAACAAAAAATTATTCAAGCTTCTTTAAAGTTGAGAAAAATTATAAATTTACTCTATAAAGAAATTGACA
>VDFB02066524.1:0-41649 GCA_007258455.2 Sequoia sempervirens
AAAAATTGATACATACAAAAAAAGTTACGCATTATACGATCGCACTATGTCTAAATTGTAATTGGTTTTGACTTTGAAACTTGATTAAAGAAAAAAATTCAATAAAAAACTATTTAACCAAGTGGAAGCACTAGATATCAGAGTTAAAAATCTAAATTTGAAAGAATTAGAATTTTTATCCTTCATGGAAAAAAAGTTATGTGTTATCACGGTGTCGCATCACTTTTAAAAATGTTGTTTTTTAAAGAAAAAACCGGTTGTGGGAGATGGAAAAAGTGCAATCTGATTCCAAAATTTTGACAAAATATTTTTAGAATCTGAGTGTGACGAGACTCTAATTTGCATCATCTTCAAATTCCTCACGATTTATCCACTATAGGTACCCGAATGTTAAAATTTAGTTTAAAAAAAAAAAAATCAGTGACCAGTTTGGCCAAAAATTGTAAACCACTATTGTGGGATCACCCCCTAGGTTTAATCCTATCTTCAAGTCCTTTCAATATTTTTGAGTGTTGGTGAGGCTTCCAAGCCTACCTCTATAATTTTTGTCTATTGCATGACTCTCCTCCATTAACAATTTTCTTAGAAATCTTCATTCTATCCCTTGTTGAGAAGAATGTATACAAACTTCACATATGCTAGAGTTTTTGTTGGGCTTGACTTTTCAAAGAAACTATTGGAAGAAATATGTTTAAAATTGAGAGGTAAGATATTTAAACAATACATCTATTATGAAGGTATCCATTTCAAGTTTATATTATTCTTTGTTATAGGCCATTTATCTACAAGGTATTCTATTCTTTCTCATTTAGTCCCACAATGAAGACATACTACTTGGTGGCTTGGGGTCAAATATTGGAACCGGGTAATTGGCCATGATGAGGACACTCTCCCTAAGGCCTTTATAAATATTCCATCTTTTAAATATACCAATTCCTTTACGAGTGTTTCTAGGAGTGCATCTTCTAATTCTATTGATTTTCCTATGGCTCAATGATTTCATACTATTGTCCCTCCAATTGTTATGGATAAGGTGTTTGATTCTTTAGTAAAGATTGTTTATCTTTCTCCTACAATCAATATGATTCCCTCTCCTCCAACAACCTCAACTCATAGATCCCATGCCACTAAATCTAATGAATTAATCATGATATAAAGAAAAAAGATGGATGTTTCTACAACTAAAAATGTAATGGTGGAAGTAAGATGATCATGCAATCCCATGAGAAAATGACTAAATAAAGGGTGCCTTATTAATTCATTTGATAAAATTGGTATGCCTTTTAGGGGTTAAAAGTTAAAATTATAGTTTTGATAATATTAGGATAGATAAAATATATTTCTAGATGAATCTAGTGAACTCAATGTTACAAAATTTGTGCTTTAATGCTCAACTATTTTTCCACTAGGTGCCTAGCATAGGTTTACTACCAAAAAATAATTTGAATAAGCAACTGATTTGATATATATACAAATAATATAATAAGTTGGGAATGGAAACATTGAGATATAAATTTTATTGGAAAAGAGAGAAATAAATAAATGTGTGCACCTATTGTGGGATGGATCTACAATTGGAAAATGGGCTAATGAGGTTTAAGAGGTGCTCTATTGTGAATTTTGGGTACTATCAAGTGACTTATCTAGAACATGGCAATTTTTTGTAATGTAAAGGAGGTACTATTTGTAGTGTAGAAAAATGTACACCTTTACATTTTCACACTATGTTTGCATCCCCTTAATTAATTGGACTTAATTAAGCTTCTAATTGCCTGAATTATGGATTCCAAAGCCTTGTTATTCCCGTTTCTGAAAGGGAAACCTATATTAAACAATTGCTAACACTAAATTAAACACCTTGGAAATTGTGTGTCCTGGATTTAGGTCCCATGACCCATTCACCCAAGGGCGAATGGGTCCCCTTTAAGTGCTAGAACCCAATTTTTAATATGTTTTTGGTGACATTTTAATGATTCAAATTCAAGTTTCAAATGTCGGCTTGTGGAATCCAACTTTCAGGAAATTAGATAAACACCTATAAATGCATAGTATTTTTATCAATTCAAAACATCTAGCATTAAGGAAAATTTCACAAGAGCATTGAAAAACAACATTATCAGTCATCTACAACAACAATCAAGATCATATCATCGTGTCGAATTTCATGTGTGTTCATGTCATGCTCTGGAGCTAACATTGTGATGTAGGTTTCAAGAATTCAAGCATCAAACCAAGCAATCAATCAAGAAAATTCAAGAAAGATCTAGACCTTAGAGAGATGTGTTAGACTCCAGTCCTCTAAGGGTAGCCATTAAGGGTTTGGTGAGTTGTGACATAGCTTTGTTCATTCATCAATTCCCTTCCATTTATCATTATTTCATTGCCAAGGTTTAATTACCAACATTGGAGTTTGACTACACCCAAAAAAAAACCTTTTGTTTCTCTCTTTGTATGTGTAGATTTATAGGTGAAGAAGGACTAAAAGCTAATCAAAAGAGCAATTTTTCAAAGTTGTCAAAGTTGTCAACATTGTTGTCAAGCTACAAAAACTCATCTACAGATTTTATTTCCAACTTTTGGAAATTAAAACCTAGAGAAATCAAAAGCTTAGATATGGGATTTAAGGATTGCAAAATCATATTTTGGACCATTAACCTAGTACCCATTCACCCTAGGGTGAACCTGTCCTGCTACAAAGCTCAATACCTACTTTTTAGGCTAGGTGTACACCATTCTTGCCTTCTCATATTTTCCTACCAATTACTATTTCCATTTTTGTTATCATAATACTCTACATTTCAAGTGTTAGGTCATGTAATTTGTTAGTTAATGCATTTGAAATTATCTCCCAAAAGTGCCAATAAATCATTTTTGTCATAAGAAAACAACAGATCCTTCCCAATAGGGTTGACTCACCTTGAGGTTGAAAGTCAATCCTATCCCTAGGAGATATTTTTTTCTAATGAAATTAGGGAAAATGTGTGTTGCATGTGTTCCATTTTTGTGAACTCTAGGATGCCCCCTTTTTAACCAGTTCATCCTGGTGACCACCCTTTTCATTTATTTCATTATTATGGTGTAAAGTTGTTATAATATAAAAGGAATGTTACTCACCTTCTTAGGTGTTTATAACTTCTTCTAATTTAGTTGTATAACATTATGGCACATTCTATCTCAATTATATAGTCCTATTTTTGTTGTAGAATGCTCATATTCCACTTAAATGATCAAATATCTTGAGTTGAATCTTGGGGGCAAGGGTTAAAGGGTGTGTTGTATAGGTGATTAACTTAGCCAATTTCCTAGTTGGTTGGTATATTTCAACCTCACACATTTAGAAAATTAGTTATATGTGTAAACATATTGTTTGGTGTTGGTGGTATGTGTAATAGTGGTGATTATACAAAAAAACCCTAGGAATTATATCTACCACAAGTGGTGTGCACTTATGATAGAGACAACAAGATGGAAAAGTGATCACAATGGGGCATGTAAGAGTGTAAAGGCATGATATTTAAGGGTGATCATAATAGATAGTTTATGCATATTTAGGATGGCTTTGGTGAATCAAAATGTATCTAATTTATTTATAAATTGGGATATTTATGATGGAATCAAATGTAAAGAAAAGGATATCTAAAACATTATAAGACATCAAATCATTTAAAATATTCATAACACCATCATGTATTTCTTGTGACTTATGATAATCCTCTCCAAATAATTTTTTTTTGTTAGCAATAAGAAAAAGTATGTTATTCAAGAAAGAAAGCATCACTAAGGTTCACTTTAGATGTATCATCAAGAAGCAAGGAATGCTAAGTGCATGAATAAGAGATTCCAATGGTGTAGAGGAATTATCATCATGAGTGGTAGGAGGTTATCATCAAATTTGGGTATAACTACATCATGTGAAGAAGAAAACAAGCTATGTATATCACTAATGCAAGCATCTTGGTCTTCAAAGAATTAGGTATATCATTGTAAATAGAAAGAGCTTGTATATCAATAGCCAATGAATTATGTTCATAAATTAAGGACTACCATGAGAGATAATAATTCTATTATTTTCATCAAAGATAATTGTAGTGTCAAATATTATATGCCCTTGCAATTTCAATTTACATTTTTTGTTTACTTTGGTGTCCATTTCCTTAATATTTTTGTAGGCTCATTCCATACCTTACATCATCCTTTCTCCTTCTCAAGGTGCTCAAGCTTCCTTTTCCAGGATCCCTTTTCATGTTGCCTTTGTGTTAGACCATACTTTTCTAGTCTCTCATCATTTTTACAATGTAAATTTTTTAGACATTAGAAAAAAGCACAAACCTCTATGTGTCACACTAGCATCCTACAATAGTTTTATTTAGTATCCATTTTTTATAATTTTTACACTTAAATCACCTTCCCAAGTAAGTGGAAATGGCTCAAGATGAACCTAAATGGAGCATCAACCTCTTCCTCTTCCCTTCCTCTCTCTTTTTGAATCTAAATTTTCACTTGAACTCTTTCATGATCTTTCATAGCTCTTTGACATTCTACAACAACCTCATATTTTTCTCAATCTCTATACAATATTCCTAGAACCATTCCTATCATGGATGTTCCCACTCAAGCATGTTGGCGCTAATGATTTGGCCCCACAAAGAACAAAAAAAAATTAGGCTACCTTGCAACTTAACATTGCATGTATGTGACAATTTTTGGGGCAACAAAAAAACTTTCACCATAGCCAAATGGATTGGAGATATGAAAAATTGAGAGAAGTTATTGTAGAGGGACCCTACACGACCTTATAATAACTTTAGACAAAATATTTGTAAGGGCCATAGTTTTCGAGAGATAAATTGTCAAAGTTCACCACTTTTTGGCATTTAGGGCTCTTAAGAGAAAGTGTTGGTACAATGTATCTTGGAATGATTTGACATCTTGGGGTGAAAAATAGGACCTTTACTAGCATAAAATTTCCCACCTAAATGTGTTTGCATTGTCGGTTTGGCCACATGATGAACGAGACAGAAGTTATGCACCATTGTAACTTTTCATTGAATGAAATTAATGATTTTTGGGGCAATCCAAAAAGTTTCACCAAAACCAAATGGATTGGAGATATGAAAATATAAGAGAGGTTATTATAGAGGGACCCTACAAATCCTTGTACCTTCAAAAAAAATATTTGTAAATGCCACAGCTTTTGAGAAACAACTCATCAAAGTTCACCACTTTTTGGCATTTAGGGATCTTAAGAGAAACTATTAGTACAATATAGCCTAAAAAAATCTGACATGTTGGGGTGTGAAACAAGATCTTTACTAGCATAAAATTACCACCCAGATGTGTTGGAGTTGACATCTCAATCCCATGATAAATGGAATGAAAGTTATGCAACATTACAATTTTTTATTGAATGTGTTTAACAATTTTTTGGGTAGTAGAAAAATTTTTAACACAGCCAAATGGATTAAGGATATGAAAATTTGAGAGAGGTGATTGTAGAGGGACCCTAAAAATCTCTATAAACTTCAAATGAAAATTTTTTAAGTGCCACAATGTTTGAAAAAAATCTTGTCAAAGTTCACCGCTTTTTGGCATTTAGGGCTCTTAAGAGAAAACGTCAGTACAATGTAGTTGTTGCCTAATTTTCACCTATGCTCAATCAGCAGGATCTGTTTTAGATGTTCATGGAGGCCAAATGGAGGCATTTGCATCAAGGAACCCCATACATCTGCACGGGGTTCAGTTGAAAGGTCAGCCTCAGTCAAGTTTTGACATAATTTTCCTTTAAGGAGAAAGTCGGCAAGACCTTCCAGATGTCTTGCTGACTAGCAGGGGTGCCATCAAGTTTGAATGCTTCACATTAGGGATCCTATCGGCATGAGATTATCTAGGTCTCCCTGACCCATAATGCATTTGGTTAAATATGCTTCTATGTTTCCTATCGGCAAGACCCCAGGAATATCACAGCGAGTGGAATTCATATGCAGATACCTATCGGCAAGACAAAATCATTGTCCCAACGACTAAGAGTTTCCCCATCGGCATGAGGATCTCCTTCGGAGAAAGGTCTTAGCGAGATCTTTATGTCTCACCGACCAGCGAGGGGACACAACGGCAGAGCGAGAGACGTCTTCGAGCATCTGACAAAGCACAATGATACCTCTGGCAACATCGAGCCCGGTGACACAAAAAGGTCCTGGCGACTAGCGAAGGTCTCGGCAAAGAGAGATGTCAATGGGGGAAAAGAAAAGACTTCGCTGTAGCTCCCGGTGACTGATATGATGTCTCCCCTCGAGTAGGTGATGTCTCCCTCGATAGAAAGATTGGCTTCTGTAACGTGAAAGAGCTCGACATAATGTATCGTTGAGGGCTTAGTGTTCCCAATCGGCGATTTTGAGCCCGGGAAGTGGTTGAGCTTCGCCATAAGGTCTCGCCGAATGTAGAAGGTCTCCCCAACATATATGACATCAGCGTAACTTCCAACCGTCAGAGCAATGTCTTGCCGACATGGTGTGGTCTCAGTGATGGAGGCAGATATCGGTATGACTATTGGACCTCGCTATGAAGTCTTCTCGATAGGCGAAAGGTCTTGTCGAAAGGGTCTGGAGCTTGGGGTGAACGGGGCTGCTTGTCGTAAGGTCTGGCCGACAATATAGTGTCTCATCGACAAGTGAAATCTTGCCGGAGGAGTGTTGGCTTCGGTGTAAGGTTGTGCCTTCAGCGAGATGTTTCAGTGATGGAGGATGTCTCGGCGAGAGGAAGGTTTCAGCGAGAGGTCACGCCGACTATTGCGAACAAGTGGTGGTTTCTTCCCCAAGGGTAGTCCGAGCTCGCCAGGAGTTGAGGCTTTCACCAAAAAGTCCCGGGTGACTAACTAAAGTCTTACCGGCGGAATGAGCTCGAGAAAGAAAAGGAGATGGAATATTAGCATTCGCTATGACTCTTTCCAACAATAATGAGTTATATTTATAGTTATAGAAAGATATAATCACATCGTGAGACACTCCATTAGTGCTCCCCAACGACATGCGACTGACCGAGCAAGCTCTTTGACCATTGGGGATTCCACGTAGAAATGTGCCCAACCCAATCATAGGAGCTAAGGGCGAGCTGTGGCGGTCTGACCAGGGAGAAGAAGATTAACATAATGAAAAGCAATGTGTATCTATTTTGAGCTCAAGAGCATTCAAGGCAGCTTGCCAGGGGATTCAAGGGTGGACACGAGGAGCAGAAGTGAATGCGGTAGTTGCAAAAGATCAGGGAGGCCATTCTTGGAGCAACTCCACACCGACATGGCCATGGGGATGCAACATTAATTTCATCAAAAGATCTGAGGATAGTTTTTCCGAGTCCTAATATTTTGTAAGTCTTGAGGGGCCGAATTCCTCACTCTTTGTATATATGAATTTTGCCTCTTTGTAAAGGGGTTCCTCTTTGATGCTTTTTGAAGTCCCCAGGACTTCTACAAGCCTTTCTCTTAGATTAGCAAAAATTTTGTAACTCATTTTGGAGCATGTTATATAAAATTTACCTTGGTTACCATTGATGGCTCATTTTTGCCTTCTAGTTCTTGTGAAGTATTGTGAAATTTTAAGTGATTCATCAAGCGACTTAGTGAAATCTTTCTTTTCCTTATAGCTTTGTTTCATGTTAGCATGCCTTTCTTTGCAAAAGTAGTATTATGTAGGTTACAACCCAGGAAAGCTTATCTAATTGGCACATGAGCTTTTAATTTGTGAAAATCCGCTTTTCCTTCTTGAAAGTGTGTGCATGTCGAACCTGTTTGTATGCATAATCTATAGAATCTTGTTGTGCAATCCCATATCCATCATCAAGTTTTCAAGTGTAAATTGAGTATCTCATTGTTCTTATCAGTTTGGTGTATCACCTTAGGATTTAATTTCCATTTTTATGTTTCTCCTTCTCCCTTTTCCTTACAGAATCAATAGTTTTAGGTGGCACCAAAGGAAGCTAGCCTTCTCTGAAGGTTGACCTCTATCTACAAGTGATCCACAACTTTAGGTTTTCCATGTTACATTGAGGTGTTGAACATCAGTTCAACAAGGGTGCAATTTCAGTGATAATGAGTTTGGAATGATATGACATGCTAGAGTGAAAAATAGGAACTTTCCTAGAATAAACCTATCCACTTGGATGTGTTGGCACTATTGATTTTTCTGCATGATGAGTGGAACAAAAGTTATGCAACATTGTAGCTTTTCATTGAGTGTATTTGTCACTTTTTTCAATGTGCAAAAAGTTGTCACCATGACCAAATGGATTGGAGATATGGAAAAATGAGAGAGGTTGTTATAGAGGGACCCTACGTGACCCTATAACTTTAGATAGAACATTTTTAAGTGCCATGGTTTTCAAGAAAAAACTCGTCAAAGTTCACCACTTTTTGGCATTCATGGCTCTTAAGAGAAAGGGCCAATACAATGTAGCTTGGAAAGAACACTGCGAGTGGAACAAAAGTTATACACCATTGAAAATTTTTATTGAGTGCATTTGATGCTTTTTTCAATTTGTGAAAAGTCGTCAGCACGACCAAATGGTTTGGAGATATGAAAAACTGAGAGAGGTTATTGTAGAGGGACCCTACATGATCCAATACCTTTAGACAAAAAAATTCAAGTACTATTTTGGGAATTGTTGAGCTTCATGATAGTATTATTACTAAGGATTTAGAGGTAGTGAAGATTCTAAAGAACCTGAAATTGGTTGTTTCTTGTCATTTGGATTTATTTTTTTGCTACTTTTTGGCTACTTGGTGTTTCCCGCTTTATCTTTCAATAACTTTTTTCCTATGTAAAGGGTCTTGGGTCCCTTCAAAACCTGTTTTACCTGTAATCAAAAACATAATTTGAAGAAATTATAAATTAACAAAATACAAAGGTTAAAGGTGAGATCCAAAATGAATGGTTGAATAATGGTGAAAAATGTTCTAAATTCTTCTTTAATAACATAAAGGAGAAAAGGTATAGAGAGGAAATTGGATCATTATGGGTTGATAATATGCATGCAACTAATCCTACTCAAGTCATGTTATAATTCTAAACCTTATATGGTAATCTCTTCTCTTCTAAAGATAATTATCTAGATTGTGTTAAATCCCAAGTTCTCTATAGAAAGATCATTCCAAAGAAAATTGTTGAGAATGATTATGAGCTGCTTAATAAATAAATTTCCAAGAATGAGATTGTAAGGTCTATTAGAATATTCAAGAATGATAAATCACCTAATGTTGATGCTAGTGTAAATAGGCATTTTTTTTATCTGTCCATTAAAAGGTCCTATTTACATGTTAAGTTCACTTAGGTCCTAGGAGGGAATCTTTCTAGATAATGTTAGTTGTCACTAGATCTTATCTTTTTTCCATTTAATGCTTGTGTCCTAGGTCATTTAATATTTATTTAGGTAGTTGTCTCATTGTACAAGATTAAGACACATGTCAAGATCTTGTCCAATCCTATCTCACAAATTTCCTTTATAAGTAAGTCATCATATGCACATCACATTCAATATGGAAATATTGCATCCATAATCATAGTATTGTTAGAAGCCAAGATCTGAAATGTAAACCAAAAAATCACCTTCCATAGAAGAGAAAATCAGAAAAGAAAAGCTTTGCAAGAAGATGTGCAAATATTATTATTCAGAAATCTTAATTACAAGATATGATTTTTCTTTATTAAAGAAGATGCATAACCCTAATCTTATCTTGAGCAATAAGATAGCTCAATAAGATAAGGATGAGAATAATAAACCTATGAATTAAATATTACCTAAGTAAAGTTATGCAAGTGTAATTAAATATTAATTACACTAACACCCCCCCATAAGTGCAACTTAGGGAAGACTAAAAAAGCATGCACCTAAAACTAAGATGAATGCAAGAAAGCATGAATGGGTCCCACAACAAGGCCGATCAGTGCCAAGTACAAATGCAATAATGAAGTAGAGAAGGAAAACCAGTGGGACAAAACCCCCCTACAATGAGATGATGTTCAAAGAAAGAAGCATCGAAGAACACTAGAACCGCAATCTAACAAGCAAGGAAAGATATTACTCATTACAACAAAAAAAACCAAAAACAATAATCAAAACTCCTAAGAAAGAACATGCAAGAAAATTAAATAAGAAGAGAGATGATGACAGATAAAACTCAGATCTCGATAAAATGCCAAACTGTAAAAAAAGATCTTACAAGAAACATGAATGAACCCAGAACATTAACCATAAAAACATGGCCTCAAAAAAGAAGGATCTGATCCAAAATGCCTCATATAATAAACTCAAGACAATGATACCCTCGAGGAATCCAAAAAACTTTACAATGATTTTCTCAAAAATTGAGAAGGGGTTGTAAATCAAGGCTCTGATACCATGTTAGAAACCAAGATCTGAAATGCAAACCAAAAATCACCTTCCAGAGAAAATAAAAAGCAAAGCTTTGGAATAAGATGTGCAAATATTATTATTCAGGAAATCTAGTTACAAGATATGATTTTCTTTATAAAAGCAAGATACATAACCTAATCTTATCTTGAGCAACAAGATAGCTCAACAAGATAAGGATGAGAATAATAAACCTAGGAATTAAATATTACTTAAGTAAAGTTATGCAAGAGTAATTAAATATTAATTACACTAGCAAGTATGATATTTATGTCATTTCTCTCTTGTTGAAGTTATTGTTTTCTTGCAAGTGATCTAGGGTGTTGAGGCGTTCACCATAAAATCCTACATGGTATCAAAGCTTTAGTGCTATAGGCTTTTTCCCAAATCTAAGGGACCAACCTTGGCTTGAAGATTTTTCTAGGTGTGATTGTGGGGGTTTCCTCTGTGAATTTTTATTGCAAGTTTTTTTCAATTTTTTTTGGTGCAGATCTAATCTTACCATTAAACTCAAAGAGTCCAAGAAAGTCATTTTTTCCTTTTTTTTTGTCCAAATTGGACATCTGAGGCACAATCTATAAGGATTTAAAGTGGGATTTGTTGCTAGACCCAATAAGGAGCCACAATTTAGAAGAATTTTGGGTCAAATTTGACCTTTCCATTGCACTTAGAAGGCCCAAAATTGTAAGAAAAATTTACAATGCAAAAAATAGAGAAAAACAATAAGCACTATTTTAACACAATATTTACATGGAAAACCTGGTAAAATTATACTAGGAAAAAACCATGGGAAAAGATCTTTCATATTTTATTTCTTAGGAAATTCACAATTACAACAATCTTCTGAAAAGTAAAAGAAAGTTTAACATAGTATAAGATTTATCCGAGTTGTAGAGTCCTTGTCGAACACAACTTTCCAAAAATAGAAAGTGCGACTCATACAACTACATGTCAAACATTTGGAAAAAAGACCAAAAATAGAGAGTCTAAAGCTATCCATCATTGTTGGAATAATAATAAAATTGACTTCATATTCCAACAAAAAATACCTATTTTCATATGTAATACTTCTTTTTTTGCATCAATTTTTTTTGGTGATATTTTTATTTTCATCACTATCTTAAATTTGATGTCCAAATGATTGTTGCCAAATATTGGGTTAAATTTGATGACAAAATGACTATCAAAAGTATTGTCCCAAATTTGATAGTCATATGACCATCATCTTTGACTATGTTAAATTTGACAACCAAATGGTAATCAATAGGTTGCTCCAATATGCTCCCTCTTCATCAACAGTTTTGAATTTGTAGTCCAAATTCAAATGGCCATTGTAGACACCTAAAATCGACCACTTGTGTTTGGTCAATTTTATCTCACAACTTCATCAAAATCCCTTCTTATTCACATTAATTAAATAATATTGTATTTATTTAATTAATATCATCAATTTTCCTAGAGTCCTCTAAAATCCTAAGGTAATTAATTAATTGATTAATTACATTACCTTTTATCCCCCCTTCCTCTTTAAATTAAATACATACCCCTATTTATTTAATTTAATCATATTACCCCCCACGAGAATTAAATAAAATATTTAAAATTCTTTCCTTTTCCTCTCTCCTTGTCATATCCTCCATCATTTCTCCCATTAATCCATAATCCTAATCCTAATCCATCCATTAAGGATATGCACACACTTAATCCTTGATTAAGAGGTCATATCCTCCAACTTTTCCCACTTGCCTCTAATCATTTCTCCATTAGCCTAATTAATAGCTAATCATGTCCTTAATCACTTGCACATTCATAATCCCTTGATTAAGAAAGGGATAATAATTTTTTCATTTATTGCCTCTTTCATTGTCTAATCAACCTTAAAGGATTTCACTTTTGGATAAGTAACCCTACATGGGTCACCTCTCCAAAGTACACTTGAAGAATTTTAGATTCCTTTTATTCTCTTCCTCCCAATCATTTTGGAAGATTGGACAATAAATGTCTTTATGAAGATCTTGTTCTTCTCCCTAAGTACTTATAAAGTTCCCATCCTCCTCTCAAGCCTTCACATGGTGACACTTGTCACCATCCTAGGCTTTGAGAGGTCAACTCTCCCCCTTTTCCTCCCATGATGACACTTATCATCACCACATGAGTTGATGTCTCAACTCATCTCAACCATTGATCCTCAACTTTCAATCTTGACCCTTGGTCTCATTCATCCCTTCATCAAACACTAGAAACACTTAGCCATTTTCACAATCTACAATCCTTGAGAAATTTCATATTGTTATGTTGTCAAAATCCTTTGAGCACACATCAAAATCATTCACACCAGAGTAATCTCCACATTAAGCTCTTTTTTCTAAGGGGTAAACACTTTTGACCTAGAGCTATTAACCAACAAGGTCACAAATAGGGGACTTTATCCCCAATTTAAACATTCAACAATTACACCCAAATGGGGTTTGAACCTTGATGGAAAGAACAACACCACAACAACTTAACCATCAAACCATGCAACTATTAGCAATCCACATCAAGCTCTTCAACATACTCGAATTTCATCAATTTTTGAGTAGGTATGAGTTCTTATGCCCTAATATTGATTGTTGCATGATTTATGTATTTTTTTAGGTGTTCTTAGTATTTCCCAGCCATATGTAAAACACTAGAAATATTTTTCATTGTCCCATCACTAGAACATAATTGTACCTTCCCATGGCCAATAATTTAATACAAACTAATGTCACCTAGGTACACTTCTCCTCATCATATGCATGGTAGAATGATAACCACTATTTTTAAGTAGTCATATGATAAGAACTAGATACAATCAACCATGATTCATTAGATACAAGAGTAGTTGGAGTAAATAATACTCTTGTTTTACCTTCATCAAAGGATTTTTCATTGTTGGATTAATAGTTCCTCTTCATATTTTTTTACTCCTTATTAACATGCCTTTGTTTAGCATAATTTCAACACTTCACTCTACTCTTTTCCAAGGTCTTAGAATGACCTCAATACTTGGATAACTTTATAGATTTTTTGCAATCCACTTTTGGCCTACTCTTTTCATTAGGCCTTTCCCAAACATGTAATACTTCCTTAGAGTTCACTTCCATGGACTCCCTCCTCATTTCCTCCAAAATTAAAGTAGCAACATGAACATCTAACTTAGGATCTCCAATTTCACCAATCAAAGTAAGGAGTATATTTTCTCAAAATTCAAGAAAATAGAATTAATAAATTATACTCTCATCCTCCTCATTTATTTTAACATCAATAGAATGCACCCGAATCATAAAATCTAATTAAATGAATATAAATGCTCTACTAGTGAATCTCCAACATTCACCTTAAAGTATACAATTTTATTTTCCTAAATAATTTATTAATAAAGTTTAGATTGGTGGATCTCATAACCCTATTCCAAAATTTCTATGCGATAAATTGCGTAAAGACATTTAGCAACATAGAATCTACAAAGGTAATCAAATGATGGTTCATGTTTTTTTTTATCTAGCTTCTCACAATATTCATTGTACATCTTTTATGGTTTCTTTTCACTTGTAACTACCAACTGTGTGAGGTAAAATGTGTAAATGAATAACAAGATCACACAAAAAATGAAACATTATATGAGAGAATTCCAATAACAATTTGATCTAATTGAAACACACAGATTTTCTAAAACCATCTCATTGCTCTCTATCTCCAAGGATTCATGGAATCATAATTGCTCTTAGATCATGTATGCACTCTGACTACTCATAATTACAACCTAGAGAATGAGAATGATGTAAATGCAGTAAATCTAATCCTATATGATTGAGAAACAATATGATTATGATAATGATAACTATGATAAGGATGCATGAAAACTACTATGATAATTAAGATGCAACTAAGATTAAAGCCATGATTCTAAGCTTAATATGCTTCTAAAATGCTATTTGCTAAATGCTCAAATGATCAAATGCTCTAAAGTAATTTTTGTAGAGTATACTTGCTCAAAATTGGGAATCCATTTCCTATAGAAAGAGGTTGATTTTATATATTTTCAAAGGCATATTGTGATGTGGCAGCAAGCAATGATTCATATTTGATCTAGATAAATTGACGATGGAGGATGAAGAAGCAAGAGAAGATTAGGGAGAGTGTTTCTTTCAATAAAACATTCTACCAAAAGACTAAGAAGAATAAATGGAAGAAGAGAGCCAAGTCTCTTAAGATTGTTCCAAAATTTGTTGGAGATAAAGCATAATTAAACATATTTGAAACTTTCAATTTTGTTGAGATAAGTGTAGACATGTGACCAAAGTGAAAATTAGGAATTATTCAAATTTGGTAAAAGACATTAATTAAATAAAACAAACTATTGAATTTGTTTATTTAATTAAGATGGCAGAATGTGATAATTAAATAAAACAAAGTATTGAATTTGTCTATTTAATTAAGATAGAATAATGTGATAGAAGAATTAAAGAATGAACTATATAAATAAATATTTCTATTCATTTATAAGTAGATGAATTAGAGGTCAATTAATTAAATAAATTGTATTTAATTAATTAGATTATCCATACCATTTTTAGGTGTATACATTTTTCCCCTCTTTGAAGTGATGTGTTTACACATTGCTTCAAAGAAACTTTTGCTGCTAGTACTGACAAAAGAAAATTTGATATGCCCCATACACTGATATTGAAGTGATTAATGGATATATGCCCCCTCAGGAGATAAATCAATGAATGTTTGAATTTTTTTAGGATTTTATAAAATTTTCAAATTTTGATGTTTTTATGATGATTTGATGATGATATGATATAAAGACGATTTATCTCCCAAAAATTGATGTGAAATTTTCCCCTTTGATGAATCAATTGATTAAGACCCCTTTTTGAAATAAAAATCAATCCCACTTAATTACCACTCAAATTACCCCTTTAAAAGTTAAAAAGTTGTGAATTTGAGCTCATTTGAGTTATTTGTAATTTGAAAATTTGGAGTGAGTGAGTGATTTGAGCAATTTTGGCAAGATGGTGATCCCTTTCCACACACATCGATTCGAGCACATGCGATGTCACAACCACATGACAACATATGGACCTTCGGTACGTACCTCAAAAAACTTCCTCATAAATTGTCTAATTCATTTTTACCTCATTTTTCATGTTTGAATTCTTTTTTTTGTGTTTTAGCACATATAAGGCCTATTGTAGCACATTTAATTATTGTTTTAGTACATGCAAGGTAGGATTTAGTGCGTAGAATGGTTTAGCACATAGAAGATATTGTGTAGTGTATTTGGTCAAAACTTTAGCGCATACAAGCATTTAGTGCATATAAGTCAAACTTTATCTCATCTGTAGGTTTCTCTAGTGCTTTGAATGATTTAGTGTGTATGTTGAATTAAATAGCGTATTGATTGATTTGGTGCATTCATGCAATTTTCTAGTGCACTCAACTTTTTAGCGCTTTTAGACATTGTTTTAGTGCATTTGAACTAGAATGATGAAATTTGTTGATTTACTCCTTAATTTTGATAATTTTTGATTGTGTCAGCCTTTGATTTGATCATGTTTGATAATGTTGATAAATCAAATGATGATTGATCTCATGATAGGTGAGAATCAATAATAGGATAATGATGATTGATCTCATGATAAGTGAGGATCAATGATAGATTGATTGATTAACCTCATGATAGGTGAGGATCAATGATAGATTGATTGATTGACCTCATGATAGGTGAGGATTAATGATAGATTGATTGATTGACCTCATGATAGGTGAGGATCAATGATAGATTGATTGATTAACCTTATGATAGGTGAGGATCAATGATAGATTAATTGATTAACCTCATGATAGGCGAGGTTCAATGATAGATTGATGCTCACGATATTTGATCAAAGTTTCACCAGAGCTTATTGGATTGATAGGCCAATTGATTTTGATTGATTGACAAGATTACTAATTTGCAATATTTTGTGATGATAGAAGCCTTTGACAAATCTACAGATTCAAGAGTGCTTCCCTAGGACTTGGGATTTGATTCCACATCTGGTGCAAGCTGAGGTAGCTATTATTGCATGATGTAGATTGACCTCTTTGATAGATATGCCCCAGATTAGGATTAACAAGGGTCTCTTGACAAAGAGGTGGCATAGTGAGTATAACACCTTTCACTTGGCCATCGGTGAGATGACAGTGACACCAGAGGACGTCTATCAAATTCTGCGGATACCTATTGTTAGAGAGATGGTTATTTATGATTCAATAGAGCAAGGTGGGATAGATGCATTGCAAAGAGTGTTCGAGGATGACTGGATATATGTCTACGAAATTTTGTGGTGAAAGATGGTCAATGCTTATGTGACACTACCATGTATGCTTGTCGATTTCATTAGAGGATTCTTATGTCTCGACCATAGGTCGAAGGGACTCTTAGTCAGTTGGGGTCATATTTTGGAGAGGATGATTATGCAGGGGACCAAATATGCCTAGGGATCTTGCATGTTATCCCATTTGTACCATGATCTGCATCAGGTTGTCTATATGAGAGGAGGAAATTTATCAACTGGGGTTCCACTACTACAGATATGGGCATGGGAGCATATAGTCATCTCCTGACCTATTGTAGATGGACAATGCTAGTTGAGAGACCTTATGTGCATGGATACATTGGTCTAGTTGTCCAACATAGGTTGGGAAAAATTGAGTACTGGAGGCATGTGTTGGATGATCTTGATATAGTTACCTGGAGGCCCTACATTGTTTGTGAGTAGTGTCTAGAGGATGACACTGAGATGCGCTTTGTGTGGACAACTAGATGATTGATTGGGTGGACACGTTTTGTCATTGAGAGATTTCTACTGATGAGGGTACTCTAATAGTACTACATAGTACAAGGCATGCCTTAGGGGGTTGCTCATTATGCACATAGATAGGTAGATACTATAGACTAGGGACCCACCCTTTCATATGATGCAGCATACCAGGAGTACATGGGATTACAGTCGGTGATATGGGAGTATCACCCAGAGATCATTGAGGTTGTAGTATTAGAGGAATACTCCCACTACTGCATGCATCCCTTTCCAAGGATCTCTAGTCCAAATTATCCAGTGCCTACATTGGATAAGGATGAGAGAGCACCAAGATGGAGGAGGGGTGGAGGAAGTGATGAGGAGGAGAAGGATGAGAGTAGCGATGATGGGGATGACGAAGATGGAGATGGAGGAGGAGATGGTGTAAGTGGTGGAGATGGAGATGGGTGTCATGGAGGTGGGGGAGATGGTGGAGGTGGAGATGGAGATAGAGGTCATCTAGTGTTAGACCTCAGAGTGCCTTGGAAGAGGCGATCCTTGGTGGTTGCGAGCCAACAACATATATAGATTAGATTGCCTTCACAATAGAAGCATGCTCAGATACAGGGTTAGATGTAGACACAGGTCTAGGCATAGGTGAAAATTTCCACACTCATTGCAGAGAGGGATAGTTTGAGGTAACAGTGTGAGCAGGCAAAGGTATTGGAAAAGAGGCTACAAAGAGTAGCAGAGGGAACTTCCACAACAGATATACTTAGAGAGGTTATGCGTGTGGGTTGAGAAGCAGAGTATTATCAAGGACGATACCATGAGGTTGTGTCTTCAGAGAGTGGTTGATCCTATTATGCTCCAAAATCAGGATTACAAAGCTTCAATTTTGACAGAGCCTTCTCACATCTCCTTAGATGATAATGAATTACAAAAAATTTCCCCTCTCAAGTACAACAAGCTTGAATTCAAGCTCCCAATGCACAAAGATGAACAATTCACTATCACAACTCTCTAGGCTCTCTAAACTCTTCATAAGAATTCTCTCACAATTTTCCACTTGGCTCCCAAACTCCTAAACTCCCCCTTTTTTATACAATAATTTTTGCCTATTATGGTTTAAAACCATATGATTTACAAATCTCCCATTTTTACAATAATAATCTTCCCAAAATAATCTAATTCTACAATAATAATCTTCCCAAAATAATCTAACTCCTTTGAATTAGGGGCCCTTATAATTTTGGGCTTACAAAATAATATAACTCCCCTTTTAAAAGAATGGTTTATAATTCATCTTATAATCCTTCCCGGATTCATTCCTTTAAAAACCTTTATTAATCATTTTTAATATTATCTAAGCCCTTTTTATTATATCTTATCACTGAGATTTAGGGATTTAAATCCCTTGGAATATTTTAAGATCTTCTAAAAATCTTGTAATATCCTTAAAAATCTTTACGAATCTCTAAAAATCTTTAAAAATCCCCTTAAAAATCTTGTAGTATGGGCTTTTTAAAAATTAAAAGGTTTAATAATTTAAATATAAGGGAATTTAGCTTTTAAAATCTATTTTAAATAGCCATGTCATTGTTTTTTCCACATCATGATTCTTTCCACGTCATCATTCCTACCACATCATCATGGTCAACCCTCAACTTTGACCGACCATATCTTCGTCGTACGAGCTCCGTTTTCGATGAAACGAATGGTGTCAGAATCATGGCGATGAGCTCTTCGACATGATGCTAACATTTGGAGCATTTGGAACACTTCAATTTTTGACAAAAAGTATCCACCTAGATCAAATGCAATCTAATCTAACCATGCAGATCTAAACATGTAGAAGTTTTCATCTTTCCAGCCGATTTGTTGTGCTTTTATCATCATTGAGCCTTTGAAATGTTGAAAGTGAGTAGAATCATTGATGGAATAATTTAGACCATGATGACCTGAGTACTACTTTCATGATTTTTGATATTGCAAGTTAACACAAGCATCTAGGTATAATTAAATTGAGATGACTTGAGCATTTCTTGCATAAACAGACAAGATTTAATCATTTTCCTATGCAAATTATGAATGTCATCAGTGGTACTTTGTATAACACATCTCACAACAATTCACACAGTAATAATGATTAACTCAAACATAGCAGAAAATGAAAATATCATACTCCATCCTTGCTTCTCTAGTTCAATACATCATCAAGTTGCTCTAGAGAAATGATAACAAAAATCAAAGTACAATAATTGAACAATCATGCTAAAGAAATAAAACTATGATTCAAAATAATATCATCCATTTAGATTCATTTTGATTGATTGATCTTAGTTGTTTGATTTAGATGATTTGATTTTTTGATGATTGATGTACGTTCAATGTTGAGTTTTTCTTTGATTTTTGTGTTTACCACGCTTTTCATACTACTATTTTGTCTATTTGTTTAAGCTCAAAGTTTATTGCCCCCGGTGAGTTTAGGATTTTTCCCCCAAGTTAGGGTGAAACACGACCGCAATGCCAAGATATGTACATGAGTTTTCTTGATGATAGGTGGAATGATGGTGAAAGTGAACAACCAAGACATGCATCAAATAGATGGAAGAGGTAATCTACCACAAACAATGATTGTTCCTAGGTTTTCACTACTTATCTTTATTGCACTTTTTAAAAAAAAAAATGATTTTTTTGACTTTTTTGATTTTTGACTTTCTTTTTGTATTTTTCTCTTGTGATTTTTTTTTTATTTTTGATCTTTTTTTGGTCACCAAGATGCCTATTTTCTAGGTTTTCATCAAAGTGACCATTTTTTTAGGACATTTTCTCTTTTTTTTGTATTTTTTTAGTACTTTGACCATGCATTGGATGATTCAGGTGTAGAACTTCTTGAGATGGAGACTATTGATAGGTTTATCAAACAAATCCCCTTTAGGTGTAGACAGTTGATAGGCTCCAAATCCATAGACTAATATGATGATGAAGGGACGTAACCAATTGGGCTCAAACTTCCCCTTCTTTTCATGATCATGTTGATTGCGAGGGTTTTCCTTTAAGACCAAGTCATCGAATTGAAATGCTCTTGGTTTTACTCTATGATTGTAACTTCTAGACATCCTTTGTTGATATGCTTTCAAGTGATCCATAGCTTGTTGACGACGCTCATCCAATAGTTTCAGCTCCTAAAGTCTAGACACTCTATAATCCTCATCTGAAATGATCCCCTTAAGTGACACACAAAGTGATGGAAGCTCAACCTTAATAGGTACAATGGCCTTTAATCCATATACCAAGGCATATGGTGTAGCTCTTGTAGGTGCGTGAATATTGGTTTGATATTCCCACAAAGCAGGGTTTAGTTGAATGTGCCAATCACGTCTAGCATTGTTGACCATTTTCTTTAAGATTTTTAGAATAGTTTTGTTTGAGGCCTCTGCCTAGCCATTTCCTTGAGGATAGTATGGTCTTGAAAATCGATGATGGACATGAAACCTTTCACACAGTTCTTGGATGTCCCAATTCTTAAAAGGTTTACCATTGTTAGTGATAATGGACTAAGGAATGCCATACCGATAGATGATGTAATTTAGAATAAAAGAAGCAATCTATTTTCTAGTGATTGTGGTTAGGGGTACAACTTTGATCCACTTTGTAAAATACTATGTGGATGTAATGATAAATTTGTGTCCATTTGATGATGACAAGTGAATCTTACCTATAAGGTCCAATCCCCATTGTCAAAAAGGTCATGTTGATGCAAAGGGTTGCAACTCCTATGTTGGTGCATGTATGAGGTTGTCATGGATTTGGTACTTCAGAAATTTCTTGACAAAGTGAAAAGACTCCTCCATATTCAACCAGTAATACCCCAAACGGAGGAGTTTCTTTGCTAGAGTTAGTCCACTTGAATGTGTTCCACATATACCTTCATGAACCTCATGTAAGGCTGTCTCAGATTGGTTATATTCTAGACAATGAAGAAGAGTACCATCAAGACCTCGATGGTAAATTATTTCGGTAATAATGGTATGTCGTGTAGCTTGGCTAATGAAGTTTCATTTTCGGTTTCTTGAAAGATTGGGTGGAAGGGTGTTATGTTTTAAACATGCATAGATCTTTCCATAGATTGAGGTCTCAGAATCAACTATATGGCATATCACTTGAGATTTAGGATTATCATAGGAAAGATTAAACACTTGTTCTACCATGAACTCATAATGGCTTTGCTTTTCTGGTATCTGGAGGACAGAAGCAATTGTCGCCATTGCATCAACAACTTTGTTATCCACTCTTGGAATATGTTCAAGTTTGATTTCAATAAAGTACTTTTTGAAATCATTCACCATTATTTTATAGGGCATTAACTTATCATCCTTTGTCTGATAATCGTCATTTACCTAATTAATGACTAGTTGTGAATCTCCATAGCCCTACAACTATGTAATCTTCCATTCAATTGCTACTTTGATGCCAATGATTAATGCCTTGTACTCAACTATGTTATTGGTGCAAGGAAACACAAGTCTATAAGATTTAGGGATGGTATGTCCTTGAGGTGTGACAAACAAGATTCCAACACTTGACCTGTGTTGTGTGTATGACCCATCAAAATATATCATCCATTGTTGTGTTGTTATTGTAAGAACATCTGCGTCTAGAAACTCAATATGCATTGGGTGATTATCTGACAAAGGTGCTTCGGCTAACTGATTATCTATCACTTGACCCTTGATGGTTCTTTGATCAACATACTGGATATCAAACTTTCTCAAGATCATTACCCATTTGGCTAGTCTTCCTATTAGGGAAACTTTGTTGAGTAAATACTTAAATGGATCAATCTTTGCTATGAGTTTAATAGTGTGAGTCAACGTATAATGCCGCAATTGTTGAGTAGAAAATAACACTACCAAGAAATCTTTTTCAGTAAATGTGTAATTTATTTCATAGCCATTTAATGTCCTACTAATATAATAAATAGCCCTTTCTTTTCCTTTAGAATCCTCCTATGCTAATAGAGCACCCAAAGAAATCTCAATTTTTGCAATATAAAGTAATAATGGATTTCCTTGTGTAGGTGGCACCAATATGGGTGGAGACATCAAGTATTGTCTTAGTTGATTAAAAGTTGCTTCACATTTTTCATCCCATTTGAAGAGACATTCTTGTGTAGCAAGTGATTAAACAGATGACTCTTGTCTGCCAATTGAGAGATTAATCTTCAGATAGACTGAAGCCTTCCCTCTAGAGACCATAGTTGACTAATATTCTTAGGTGGAAGCATCTCCATGATAGCCTTGACCTTTGCGGGATAAACTTCAATTCCCTTTTCTAAGACTATGTACCCTAGGAGTTTCACTGATGTCATGCTAAACACACATTTCTTTAGGTTTAACCTTACATTGAACTTTTCCAGATGAGTGAAGATTTTATCTAGGATTTCAAGATGTCCCTCTCTGGTGAAATATTTTCCTAAAAATTCATCCACATAATCTTCCATAAAGGTATGCATCATGTCATGAAAGATGGTGGTCATTGCTTGTTGATATGTGGCCCTTGCATTCTTCAACACAAAAGGCATGACGTTCTAGTAGAAAGTACCCCACAGACATGTGAAAATTATTTTCTCCTAGTTGTCTGGTGCTATTTTGATTTGATTGTAACCAAAAAACCCATCCATTAATGATAACATGGCATGTCCCACTGTCAAGTCTACAATGATGTCAATGTTGGGTAGAGGAAAATTGTCCTTTGGACATTCCTTGTTGAGATCCATAAAATCAATACACATCCTGATGTTGTGATCTGGTCTAGATACAGGTACAATGTTGGAAATCCACTTAGCATAATCAATAGATCGAATGAATCCCGCATCTAACAATTTCTTCAGTTCTGATTTCACCAACAAGGCGATATGTGGATGCATTTTCCTTAGTTTTTGCTTCACAGGTTTCACTCCAGGTGGTAGAGATAGATGATACATTAGGAGTTTTGGGTCTAGGTCTAACATATAAGAGTAATACCAAGTCAAGTTGATATGTCTTTCCTCAAAGAACTTAGTGAACTCAGGTTTTTCCTGTTCAGTCATGGATCTTGCTAGATGCAAGATCATCACTTGTTTTGCTATGCCGATGTTGATAGATTGTGTTGGCTCAACTAATACCATTTATCTTTCATGATAGTGTTCAAGAAGAGTGTCAAATCCCCCATCCTTCGAGGCCTCGAAGAGGTTTTCACTGTTAGATGTGCTCTTTGTTTTTACTTTTTCTGGATCTAATACTACCATTAAATGGTTTTCACCATTAGATCAATTTTCATATTTTCCATTTTGTATTTCAACCCTCCTAACTCGAACCTTTGTTATGAGACTTATGGATGGAACTTGTATCAAGGTTGTCAGAACAAAGAAAGTTTACAATGACATTGTCATCCACAAAGATAGGGGCATTAAGGGGTTCAGTTCGTTCCCAATCGATAAGTTCAAAGTGCACTAAGGGTAAAGAATCATTAGATTATTCAAATTCAATAGTGGTGAGAGTCATAATGGAAATTTTTTCAAAGTTTTCAATAGCTATGTTGAGGTCTACTATGTTACTCTCCTCCAATTTGTCTATCTTTCTTGATATTTGTTCATCCTCACTTGAGTCATCAATATTCTGTGATCCAATTTCAAGGGATCTAGACCTTGAGCATTGTCCCTCCTCATATGTTGGAGCATATCTTTGTATCACATCAAATTGTTTATCATGACAAGATTACTCAGACAATGAATCCCATTTGTACTAATTTAAATCGGTTTCATATGTAGCCTGTAATTGTAGGATTCGTTCACAAATTTTCTATTTTGTTTCCCCTTTAGTTTCTTCTCTGTATCCCAGTCCAGTCTTGTCCTTTGGAGTTATTGTGATTGGTTGGATAGGTTCTACAATGCCTTCTTTCCTTTTTCCAATGGGGCCTTGTCCTTCATACCCCATCTTCTCTAAGATCATTTTTCCTTTTCCATATTGATCTGTTTGTAATCTGGGAGTTGTTGATGTAGATGCTTCCTCATCTTTGTAGATCCAATTGAAAATCGCCTTATCTTTAGATTCTTCGAATAAAGTACCTACCTTTATAAATTTTCCATCAAAGAGTGTGGTAGGTTGTGATGATTGTTGTGTTGATGTGGATGGTTGTACATAGGTTCTCAAAGAAGGAAACAATTGTGAAAGACACAAGGATTGCTCAATTGAATACTCTCACATACCTTTGTATGTTAACTGGATCTTTTTCTCCAATTGCTTTGATAGAGAGTTTAGTTGAATTTCCTTGTTTGATGGAGTAGAATCAACAACACCTTTATCTTTTGACTGGTCCTTTTTCTCAACCCATTTTGATACAACATTTAGTTGCCTTTCATTATTTGATGAACTATGAGTGTTAGCCTCTCTATTATGTGGCACAAAAGTGTCTTGGACTACTTTAAGCATGATACAATATTGTGGATTGTTTGAATCAACTGTAATAGTGATTTCCTGTCCATTGACAGGAAACTTCAAACATTGGTGATATGTTGACGATACTGCCTACATTTGATGTATCCAAGGACTTCCCAAAAGTATGTTGTATGTCAACTCTTTATCTAACACTTGGAAAACTATATCCTTCACAATTATTCCCACTTGGATAGGTAACACTATTAATCCTTGTGAAGATGTCTCCTCATCATCATAGGCTTTTATTGTAATCTTCCTTCTGGCATCAATGACATTCTTTGAATATCCTAGTGCACATATAAGTTTTAAAGTGTAGATATTTAAACCAGCTCCACCATCTATTAGAACATGTTTGACATAGTGTTTGTGAATCAAAACCTCAATGTGGAGGGGTCCATTATGTGGATGGTTAAGTGATACGTCATCATGTTCAAAAAATGATAAGCAGTGAGCTGCGATTAAGTGTCCCACCATAGCCTAGAATTGGTCAACTTCTAAGTTATTTGGTATTGTTGTGGCTATGAGAGCTTGTTCCAAAATCTCTTTGTGAGCTGGTGATATTTTCAAAAGTTCCAATATTGATATTTGTGTCAGTATTTTCTTCAATTGATTGACTATGTTGTATTGAGTTGAAGGGGTAGCAGGTGTGTTAGATGTAGCTCCTTTCAATATTACTTTGGTGTACCCTCTTGTGGTTGCATTGACTAGTTGGTACTCTTGTTTCTCTCTGATTTTGATGACATTAATTTGATTTTCATTTACAATAGTGTTTGTGATCAGATTTAGTGGTATGATTTTATTTTATTTTATTTTGGTGTCGATGCCATGAAGTTGATTTTCAGATGTAGCAATGTCATAAATTTGATTACCAACAACAATAAGATCTTGATTTCAGTGTTATGAGTTTGATTTTCAACCACAAATATGAAGGATAGTGGTGTCATAAACATAATTCACATTTTTTCCTTTTTCATTTGCAGAAGATGATTCTCCCTTTTCATAATTTAGTAAAGGATTCTTGAATGCCTCGTGATCATTGTTCATTTGATGTCCTACAAATATTTTCTTGTTATCAATCAAATCGTGTATCAATTGTTTCAATTGCCAACAGTCCTTCATTTTATGGCCTTTTTTTTATGATAGTCACAATAATGTGAATCATTCCACAAAAATGGTTTGACTTGTGGATCCCAATTACGTGGCTCTTGTAATGTTACAAGTTTGGCTTCAAGAAGTTCCTTTAATGTTGATTCCAATGACTACCCCAAGGGTGTGAATTTCCTTCAATTTGATGGATTTTGAAATGGTAATGATTTAGATTCAACATTGTTTTGATTGGAAATTTGATTGGCATTGTGGCTATTGTTTGGATTGGTCTTGGAGGCAACAGCTATCAAGTTGAAAACTGGTCTTGCATTTTTTGTTTCAACTGCAGCGTCATTGTTACCAAAATTGGTTTATCGTTGTTGTTGTAGTGATTAGAGGAGCTTGCATTATTTGATCCCTCATTGTAGATTTTTAGGACTCCTCTTTTGACCAAAGCTTCTTCGATTTTTAGTCCATTTTCAATCGTTTTCTCAAAGGTAGGTGGACAATGTAATTCAAGTCTATAACTCATCTCATCATTTAGATTGTCAATGAATAGCTCCATATTTTCCTTTTTAGGTATGGAATGAGGATATCTTGCAAACAATCTTCTCCACCTTTGTAAAAATAGGAGAAATGATTCACCTTTATTTTGTTTGGTATTGCAAAGGTTTTTCATTGTTATCTCATGTTGGATATTGTAAGAGTATTGAGTGATAAACTTGTTGACCAACTCTTCAAAGGATCTAATTCCTAGAGATAATTTGGAGAACCACTCCATACATTGTCCACCCAAGCTTCGTGGGAACAATCTCATCAAATTTGTCTCTTCATGGGAAAACTCTAAGCTCATGGTTTGAAATTCCCTTACATGATCAAGAGGGTCAATTTTCCCATTATATTTATCATACTTTGGGAATTGACAATGCTTAGGAAATGGTATCATGTTTACACTTTGATCAAAAGGATATGGACAAATGTCTTGTAAAAAGTATCTTTTTGTGGTTCCTCTTTGCATATCTTGGAGTTGTTTTAAATTTTTCATTTGATGTGTTAAGACGGCCACTGGATCTATGTTTGGTGGTTCAATTTAAGTTCTTTTGGGTGCTTCTTTCAGTCGATTAATATTAAAGTCCTTTCGAAGTTTAACACCTAGATCAACTAGCATTAGAATATATTTTTCCCCATCTTTTTATAGAATTTTCTCCATGAATTTATGGAATTTGGGATCTTGTTGAATAGTTTGCATGTCTTCTTTAGTTATTTCATCACTTTCATGTTGGTTAAATCTAGTGAATGCATTTTCTTCACCCTCAAACATGGTTTTTTGGATTTCTACTTCTTTTTCTTGGAGTTTTTTTCTTTGTGATCTTGTTAAAATGGGCATACAAGTGTTATAATTTTCACTAAACTTTGATCTTCATTTGGAGTAGTGCCAAGAGTATTAACTAAGTCAAATAGAATGACAAATTCTATTGATAAGACTAAGTTGATAAATCTGATTACATAGCTTCATTTCATGATGTAGGATGAAAAATCTTGATAATGAAACTTAGCTTTTAATGATTTAGGCACTTTAATATGTTTGATCTTGGTTTGATTTGAAGAATTTCACTTGTAAAGTCTAGTTTTTGCAAGTTTAAGACACTGGTTTGACTGAGGAATGCTTCCGTTCTGATAAAAATCTTGAATTCTAATTTTAATTTTCTAACAGATGATGAATTCTACTCTCTGGTTTTAAATTTATTGTATGCACTAAAACAAAGCTCAAATGTGCTAAAAGGTGGCATAGATGCGCTATTGAACAACCTAGATGCGCTAGACTATTCCCCCTATGCGCCAGAAAATGGACTAAATGTGCTAAAAGATAGTGCAGATGTGCTCAAAGATGCCTTAGATGTGCTAATAATGACTCAGATTTGCTACAAAATGAACCAAATGTGCAAGAACAGGGACTGTATGTGCTAATTTGGAAGTGTTCAGTATTTTTGATAATTTGTCTATTTGTTCTTCTTTTAACCAGTGAAATGGATGTTTCCAAGGTATAAAATTCTGATCAATGATTCTTTTGTTTTATTTTATTGTTTGTGAATTATGGGAATTAATCACTTTTAATGGATGATTCCTTTGAAAACAACTTCACACATAGCAACAAGTTGTAAACAAGTCTATGAATTTAAACATTAAGTGTGTGTTCAAGAATCTGGTATGATTCCTTTGATTTCCACAAGTATAACACCAGAGAAAATAGATCAAGCACTTTTCTAATGTCAAGGGTCACTTAAAATACCACAGCCCACATCTTAAAACTGTGTTAGCTCACACAGTTGTGTTACCCCCTAGAGGGTGCCCATGTTTTTTCCTTTCTTGGGTCTTAACCAAAGTTGAATCCTCCACTTTTGGCTAGAGATCCTTGATAGTTATATGGTGAGTGTCTTGGGAGCAGATTCTTCACTCCCCTTGCATTGTGATATAGAAAATGTTCAGAAACTAACTCGATTGGCTTCTACACTTAAAGTTCATAGTATGGGTTTCCATTCGGTGCAACAAATAGATAAACTCCCTTAGGATACCTCCCAACCTTTCAAAAAAAGGATTTGGGGATGGTTATCTTGCACACTATCTTTGAATCATGAGTTTCCTCATATTCACTTTTGATTATGGGGTCAAAAAACTTGGCTTTAGTTGTTCTCACTTAGGTCATTCCCATAGGGTGAGTACTTTTTCCCAATACGGTAGGCCTTCTAAAGGTGTTAACAAAGCATAAATAGTGAGTCTAGCATTTTGATCACCCAGTGAAGGGGAGAGCATAGGCCTATCACTTTTCAATCATAGTAGACAAGGGGTTTATTAACCTTTTAATTAAGCTAGGTGCCTAATTTAATCAAAAGAAAGTATTTGTATAACTCTAGCCCCTGCAAATACCATTAGTTGTTTCAGATGTAGTTTTCAAATATATTTCTTTGACAAGCGTATTTAGTACCTACAACACAAAAAATATTGATTAGTATCCAAAATTTTAATTTTCTACAAAATAGGACAAATGCGCTAAAAGACTACTTAGATGTGCTAAAAGAACTGTGTATGCGCTAGTAAAATTAACAAATGTGCTAAAAGAATCCTCTGATGCACTAAAGTATCAAATGTATGTGCCAAAATATGCTCTAGATGCGCTGTAACAGGAATTGTATGTGTTAAAAGATGTTTCAGATGCACCAAAAGAACTATAGCCACGCTAAAAGAATTTCACACCAAGATCTGTAAGTACACTTTCCAAAAAATGTTAAAAACAGGGCTTGGCCCCACAGTGGGCGCCAATTTATGTGTGAGGTAAAATGTGTAAATGAATAACAAGACCACACAAACAATGAAACATTATATGAGAGAATTCCAATAACAATTTAATCTAATTGAAACACACAAATTCTCTAAAACCGACCCATTGCTCTTTGTCTCCAGGGATTCATGGAATCATAATTGCTCTTAGATCATGTATGCACTATGACTGCTCAGAATGACAACCTAGAGAACAAGAATGATGTAAATGTAGTAAATCTAATCCTATATGATTGAGAAACTATATGATTATGATAATGATAACTATGATAATGATGTATGAAAACTATTATGATAATTAAGATGCAACTAAGATTAAAGCCATGATTCTAAGCTTAATATTAAAATGCTATTTGCTAAATGCTCAAATGATCCAAAGTAATTTCTGCAGAGTATACTTGCTCAAAATTGGGATCCATTTCCTATAGAAAGATGATGCTTTTATAAATTTTCAAAGGAATATTGTGATGTGGCAACAAGCAACAATTCAGATTTGATCTGGATAAATCGACGATGGAGGATGAAGAAGTTTGAGAAGATCAAGGAGAGTGTTTCTTTCAACAAAACATTCTACCAAAAGACTAAGAAGAATAAATGGAGGAAGAGAGCCAAGTCTCTTAAGATTGTTCCAAATTTTGTTGGAGATAAGGCTTAATTAAACATATTTGAAACTTTCAATTTTGTTGAGAGATAAGCTATAGAAATGTAGCCAAATTGAAAATTAGGAATTATTCAAATTTGGTAAAAGACATTAATTAAATAAAACAAACTATTGAATTTGTTTATTTAATTAAGATGGAAGAATGTGATAATCAAATAAAACAAAGTATTGAATTTTTTTATTTAATTAAGATAGAATAATGTGATAGAGGAATTAAAGAATGAACTATATAAATAAATATTTCTATTCATTTATAAGTAGATGAATTAAAGGTCAATTAATTAAATAAATTGTATTTAATTAATTAGATTATCCAGACCATTTTTAGGTGTATACACTAACCATTATTCTCTCTCTTCATGGAGATCCTCTAGCTTTAGTTTCCATAGCTCATAATTGATACTATTGAATTTCTCAATCTTCATTCTAGAAGAGTTGGCCATGGCTATCAATGCAACCAAATACATACAAAAACACAACATAAATGCTCTCACTATAGCATAAAAAATATAACACTTTATGAAATATGTCCCCTTTAATCAAAACTAAGGCTTTGATACCAAATATTTAAAAACTAAGTGAAACTCTCATAAACTACATAATCATATATCTAGGTGTTGCAATAATATTTTTAGAAGTTTCAAGACTTTTCTCATGAACTTGGTCATCCAACTTTACTAGAGGATAAAAAATAATCCATTAGAAAATAAAATAAAAACTTCTCAAGTTCAAAAAAGGCTACTAGTTTTACGAAATATGTCCCCTCTAATCAAAATTAAGGCTTTGATACCAAATATTTAAAAACTAAGTGAAACTCTCATAAACTACATATTTGAATATATCTAGGAGTTGCAATAACCTTTCTAGAAGTTTCACGACTTTTATAATGAACTTGGTCATCCAACTTTACTAGAGGATAAAAAATAACCCATTAGAAGATAAAATAAAAACTTCCCAAGTTCAAAATAGGCTACCGGTTTTTTACACATCCTCATAGATGTTTCCTTACACCTCTTACAACATGATAATATTCACAAATCCTCTTTCACTTTATGTCAAGTGTTTAGTAATGTTGCCATAGGCTAAATTAAGCTTTCCCACTCAATGCCACCTTGCACAAAATATTCTAAGTTTCTAGAAAATAATATTCAAATACAAAAAAATATCCTCCTCATACATACCATCCAATTTTCCCTTCCATAATTCTTAGATATACATGAAATAATAATTTACTATTAAAATAATTAAATTAAGGTACACAGTCACAAGATTACAAGATTAAGATCACCAATCCAAAAAATTAGCTCTGGATGTGGAGAAGATGAATGAAGATTTTGTAGACATTAAAATCACATCTCATGACTAAAAATGATGAATCTCTTTATGTACGGTGTCTAACGATCTAAACATTTTATCAATTGTATGTAGGATCATGTCTACTTTTGATGTTTCAATGGATGTCGATGTGATCTCTAGATGTGAACTTGATATAGTATATTGTACACTCTATTTTCTTAGTTTTCCTAACTAACCTCATTTCTCTAAGTGTTAAGGACTACCATATTTTTATTTTATTTGATCATTTATATTAAAGAAACACGGTAGGAACACTTCTATATGTGTACTAAACAAATCTAAATATGTGTATTCATTCTAAAGTATTTGCATGGTTGAAGCTTGTTGTCCTCAATTAAACTTTCGCACAACCAAATATCCAATCTTCTTTGAGGGTTGACCTAGGAGAGCTTGTTTCTTGTGAGAGAGTTGTTCGATCACAAGGAACAAGCTCTCCTAGGTCAACCCTCAAAGAAGATTGAATATATGGTTGCGAGAAAGTTTAGCTAAGCATAACAAACTTCAATCATGCAAATACTTTAGAATGAATACACATATTTAAATTTTTTTTAGTACACCAATAGAAATGTTCCTACCATATTTCTTTCATATAAATGATCAAATAAAATAAAATGATAAATGAATACCATTAAATATTTTTAAATATAAAAACATAACAATGAATTAGGTATACAAGTAATATCTAGAAGAGAAAACGAAATGTATGAGTCAATAAATTTGCCCATTATAAATATTAATTTCTTAAACTCAAGTGTCTTATGAAAGATTTGGCTTTACATATTTTGAAGCGCCGTTTTCTTTGAAGCCGCCCTCCCAATACAATCCCTCTTCCTCGACCCGCCCCACCTTCCATTTAGACGCGTGTAAAGCCCAGCCAAGTATATCTTAACTATATTTATTTATTTCACGGGGATAATAAATACAACTTGACCAAAATAGAGAAAACCAACCTTATCTATATCTTAACCATATGTTTTCTAACTACCGCCTTCTTGTTATTGGAGGGTGGAATGTTAGTTATTTCCCTGTCTCTTCATGACTCAAAAAGTGTTCTACATTGAATGATAGTGTATGGTAGTTCATAAAGTTTTCAAATAAAAAATTATAAATAATCATATTGTAATGATGAAATTAGTATATCATAAAGTTGATGATATAGTAATATGTAATTTATTCTTATGCATTTTGATTTTGATTTTAAAATTTTATATTTTTTGTTTTGTTTTATGAATAATAAAGAAATATATGAAAATTAAAGAGGAAAATATATCATGAACATAAGGGACATTAATATATTTTAGAGAAATCAATATTGATAAAGTTTCAATAAAGAGTATGACTCACTTAAATCATTTGAATGATGCTTATAAAGTGGTGTAAGCCTCTTAAGCTTTTAACAACAATATCAAATAACTAATTTATTGTCTTAAAGACTTCAACAACTTATCAAAATCCTAACAACCCTATTCGACAACTTACAATAAACACTAAGAACTAAGAAAAATATAGACAAATATATTCTCTCTCTCAAATTCTTCTCCTTAATACTCAATTTGAGCTTGCAATGTCTATGTTTAGGTTATTAAGTCATAGGAAGCTAATACATACAATAAATTTGTGCCAAAACTAAATTCACCAAAAACTCAAATGTTATGAGGCACCAATAAACAAGCACAATGAAATTGCCACTTTCTATAGTGAGGTGATTTCATCTTCACCCCAAGGATTTTAAAATAGTTGTGTTTTTTTTAAAATTGATGCTAGTGGGACCAATCCTTTCACCACAGAGAAAAAACTGGTTCTTTTTGGATTGTTGTCTCATATCAAAACCTACATTTTATCATCTCATACCATTTGATATATTTTCCAATAACCAATCAATAGGTTGTACTCTATTCTTAAACTCTTTTGACATGCCATGATGAAAAACTAAATCCTTCTATACCACACCTCCCCAATATGGAGGCTTATGTTCCCTAAAATATTTAAAGGCTTAATAGAGGAGCAAGGAGTGGCCTCTCAACTAATAATGTATGTACGTCACTACATCTTGCACCATAAACCAAACATTAGTCAAATTTTCAAACATCTTTTTATCCAGCTGTATGAATGATACAATGATAAAGTGCTTGAATATGGAGGAAACTATTCAACATTGGTTCTCTCTAAAGGAATTCTTCTTGTGTTGCCACTTATCTTCTCATGAAGATTCAAGTTCTCTTTATGTTGCTTTTGCCACAATAAAGACACAATATGAATCTATTTCTATTGTGCCAATATCTTACATCATAGATACTACACTTGACATCATATAGATTTCATGCATATCATTTCTTTTATATCTTCAAACTTCAAACTTATACAATCAACAACATGAGCTTGGTTGATATCAAGGAAGTCAATACAATTTTCACTCACAATAACAAGATCCTCAAGGTGCTTCTTACACCACCATACCTCATAAGATGGATATCTTTGTAAGTACACAAATCGTAGAAATATGTGACCTCAAAGAATAAAAATACAACAAATGGATTAAATCTCCCCACTTAAAACTATTCCACACACAATCATATTTACAAATAAAATAAAATTTAAAAACAAATTTATACCAATAAAATAAAATCTAATTACCAAACATTATCAATAAACAAAACCAAACACCCCTAACTTTTTCAACTACTTTATTATTCATCAATCTAACAACTATCTAGAATTAGAATTGGACTGCATTATATAATTTATCATTTAATTAGACAGATAAAATTGCATATGAAGAATGGAATAAGGTGGTAGTCAATGAAAACTATTAGGACTTTAAACTTTACATTCTTTTACTAAAAATTAGGCTTTGCATTTTTTTCATGGCCTTCGTAAAACTCCGTGTATTCTTCACCCTTGCCCATGCAAAACACGTCTGTAAACGAGTTTCGATTATTCCTTATATATACTAACCATGTGTTCAAAAACCACGTCTTAAAATTTTACTTCAATCATAAAATTATGATTCCTCTCAATGCTAATGTGGACTACATGTAGGCCATACCACGTGTGCAAAAGTAAAAAGTAGCCGACCCGTCATTCATTTTATCCTTATCGATTGGTTGCCTACTGCCTCTAATCCATAATTGAAGTGGATTGGTTGCCTCTATCCATAATACTAACTAATAATACCTATTTCTACACGCATCCATAATGTCCTTTGTCCCCCTTTATTTATGGTATATCTATTGATGTCGTAGGACACCTAACACCCCATGCGTATGATTTGTTTTGTGTAGTTTTTGGCACATAGTTCTTTATGATTATGCTTGGAAATCCTTTAGATTAAGTTTTAAAGGTATGAAACTTATTAAACATGGTGTAATAATTTCTTATCTAGATGTTCTTTTTTGGATTGAGTGTCAAAATGGTTTTACAATTGATTCAAAGGGAAACTTGTAACTTAGAGCAAGGGAGCATCTAGTGCAGATCTGAAACTTCTGATTTGTTTAGGTTTCAGTATCAAAAAGTTGAAAATCCAATCTATAGGTTAGATTCTGTGATTTGACGACAATTTTGACAACTTTTGCAACTTTGACAACTTTGTAAATCTTGCACTTCAAAAGGTCTTCAAGTCTTATTCAACCTTAATTTACAATCACACACATGAAAGAAAAATGTTTGTTTTTGGGTGAATAGGGGTTTTCCTTGGTCAAACCCCATTTTGGTAATGAAAGCAAATTGAAATAATGCATGAAAGAGGGAATGAAGAATGAACAAAGCTATACTACCATTCAACAAACCCTTGTATGAAACCTTGATAATGGAGACCTTAGGAGGTCTGCAACTTGCATGAGATGGTTGAATTGGATGTGGATCTTGACTCTTAAATCTTGCTTGAAATGATACTTTGAATGCTTGACTTATTCATGAAACTTACATCACAATGTTAGCTCCAAAAACATGCATGATGCAAGAAGACTTTGACATGATCAATAGATCTTGAATTCTGCAATAAATCTTTAATATATCTGCTGTTGAATGCCCTTGATCATCAACTTTAGCAATAGGAATGCTTGCATGAAAGCTCTAAGTGAAACTTAGTGAAATAACCTTGTATTTATAGGTATGTATCCTTAATTTCATGAAATTCACATATCACAAGCCAACATTGAATTATGGATATGAAGACATTAAAATACTGCTAAAAACATAATTTTAATTTAAGTCCAAAGGTCTGGGGACCCATGGGTGAATGGGTCTCGGGTCCCTATACTTGGGACACACATTGCTCAATGTAAATTTTTATGTTTAGGCATTAATCATTGTCAAGTTTCCCCTTTGGAAAATGTAGTTAATTAGGTTTGTAAATGAATAAGAGGACTAATCAAGGCATAATTAAGTTCAATTTAATTAAGAGGGTCCAAATAAGTGTGTAAATGTAAAGGGGTACATTCAACAACACTAAATTAAGGCACTATTAAGTCCAATTTAATTAGGAGGGCTTAAACAAGTGAGGAAATGTAAAGGATTACATTTTTCTACACTACAAGAATCATGCCATACTTTTGTGCAATATCAATAACCTTTTCTTCTATTTCCTTCTCCATTTTCTCAAATTAATCCCGATCTCTTCCCATTAAAAGTGTGACCCTTCGTTTTGTTCTGAATTCTTTGCTAAGCACTTGGGCTAGTGTGGCCTTGTCAGCATCAAGTAGGGAGGATCCAATTTTATCCATATCATATAATTTGAGCTTCTCTTCCCTTTTGTTGGTCTCTCTTCTCTCCATTAAGAGTTTCCACACATCATCAAGAACTTTCTTCCTAATGTTCTCCATATCTGCTTCAATTATGACAATGAATTTGATGATTGCTTCCATTATTGTGGCCTTGTTCTCCTCATTTTCCTTTTTGTACAAGGTGGTTGTTTCTTCCAACATTTCATGATGTAACTATTACCTATTTTTCACTACGAGCTCAAACAGGTAGAGCTGAATCAAATTCATGAATTATAGGTACAATTTTTTTGAAGTTTTGCTGATTAAGTATTCATGGTTTGTCATAAAGATCAGATTTACATTTGAATTGCAGTTTTATTGTGCAAGTATTTGAAATAGAAAATTGACAATTTGCATAATAATGCTTTTTATTTATTTTGTAAAAACAACAAATCTCGCACAAGCTGCAGAGTAACTAAATTTGATTATGACAATCAAATGATGAATACAAAATTCAAAGATAAGTTACACTACTGAACATAACGTAAGCGTAAAGAAGAGGAGCAATTCATCATTGTCTGTAATGATGAATCACTTTCATTGATGTATTCAGTTGTCACGTCTCCAAGCTACAACCTCGTTTTCGCGCTCCATGAACCTACAAAATTATAAAGGAATGGAGTTAGAGGTGTACTCTAAGCAATGATGAGTTACATTATGCCTTATGCCTACGCTACCAACATGAATGTAATTTGCATTAAATCAAGCATTCACCAGATGAAAGGTTGACAATCAAGAAAAACATAACTCAATGGAAGCTTTCAGCTTCTTTTATTTTGCTAACATATTTGTTTCAATGTGCAGGAACAAGTTCATCATGTTCGTGATTATTTTCATCAGATATGTGGAGCAAAACGGGCTCCCACAAGGGTAGAGCTCGACATATCATGAGGACATCTCTCATTCACATTATTACATGAGAGTCATCAGGTATTACAATCGTCAAACGAGACTGTTGTAAAGCAATAACATCATAATGAAAGTAGTCTAATTTAGCATGGTGAAATAGATTGAGCAGCTATCTTTTTCTCATCATAAACAAAGAAGCATGTTAAGAGAGCATTAATTGTATTTGTCATAGTTCAGTTTTAGCTCTATCTTCCATTCATGTTTTACATTTTAATGAGGCATTGAGCTTCCTTAAACTGAAAGGAGAACAAGGTATTAAGTCATCACAATTGTTCCTTACAACTCTGAAGCATATACATAATCTACATAAGATACAAAGAAATAGAGTTGTCAAATGCTATAGGTAATGAAAGCTTCATGTCAAGCAGAAGTCTTAGTATGCCAAAAAGTGATTAAGCATCAACATTAAGAGAAATATCATCAATATGTTAAAGGGTATGACTGTTATCATTACTAGTCCCTTTTGTTTTAATTAACAGAGTTTCAAATTCAAGGTATTTCCAGGTAACAAAAGCAGTGAAGAAAATTGGAGATACAAGATATTAATGTAAATACAAAGAAGCATATTTGTATTTCATAGACATCAAGATATCAAGAGTGTAATAACCATAAAGGACAACCAGTTGTTAATTCAAATCTTTATCAAATGACAATGGTATTACAGTCATACAAGCATATAGCAATCATGAAAGCAGCAATAAGTGTAGCTTAATCGGTATTGACAATGAATGAAAGTATATTCAAAGCTATGAGTAATAGTCTTACTGTTATAACAATGATATTACAGTCATACGAGCATATAGCAGTCATGAAAGCAGCAATAAGTGTATCTTAATCGGTATTGACAATGAATGAAAGTATATTCAAAGCTATGAGTAATAGTCTTACTATTATAACAATGCTTCATGATTTGATAAATAGAAATACTAAAGAAGCTATGGAGGTCAAGGGCTCATAGCTGTGAAGTGGAATTGCTGTCTTGTGGTACCAACATCAAAGTGAGCAGTCAAAATTTGAATACCAAATATATTTCTGAGCAAGCTTCCATCATAAGTGCAGCCATATCAAGGTGGAAATTTAATAGAGCAATTAAATTCTTAAAAGACAACCATACAATGACAAACATAATCCATGCTTAGTCTTTTTGAATGAAGGAGTACAAGTAACAAAAGGTAGTGATAAGTGATACAAGACTAAGACATCAATGCAAATACAATGCAACAAGTGTAAACTAAGTAGAAAACGCATGCTACAGGACTGTCATGTTGATAGTAGCAATGCATGGTGCAATCAATCAAAGAAGGGACAGTCAAAATGTATCCTCAAAGCATTAACCACTGAACGAATTAGTCTGAAAGCTAGTGGAAGAATTTAAAGAGAACAGAGCCAAAGCTAAATATTCGTGCAACATATCAGCGTGCTTTTACAAAGACACCTGGTGTATAGAGTCAGGAAATTCGATGCTACAGGTGTGCATTTTAAGAGCTATAGATGAAGGATTTAGAAAAAAAAAGACAGTGTTTATTAGATATCTATGGGCACAAACACATATCATTTCATCAAAGTAACTGGTTACAAATTCCATCAAAGGTCATATGAGAATTTATAGGAAAATGTAAAAGACGTGCAATTTTTAGATGAAGCCTTCAAGGTTACAAGAATAATGAATACCCAGAATGCTTATACAGCCATGGTTTTTTAATCAAGAGTATAAGTTTTTTTTTTTTTGGAGACACCAAGTATGAGAATATAGAGAAGTTTATACATGCAAATTCCTGCCAAGAATACCAAAATATTACCCACCATGGCGACTGTTACAACATTCATACAATGGTTCTTGCTTAGAAATTTTTTTATGGTGGAAAAAATGCAAATTTCTTCTTACCCATGTAAGGGTTTTACTCTACCCAGATGGAGGATATTATAAGCCGCGACCATAAATAATGGAGAAGCTTTTGTTATTCATTATGGCCAAAAAGAGTGAAAATCAACAGGAAAAATGGAGATAGCCGCGGCCTTATGGCCACTTTTGCTTTACAAAAACACAATGAAAGCCATAATAATAAGAAGAATCAACTTACCTTTGTCAAAAAGAGAGGGGCAACCAAGATTAAGGAGAAAATTTGAAGGAACTCAGCAATATCAAACTCGAATCAAGTCTTCAATGGTGGCCCAATACAGTTTAATAACAAATGATAGAATCAGAAAGTATATTCAAAAAATGCATTACAACCACACCATTAAGGCCTAAAAAACACATTAAAATGCTTGAAGGGATTCAGATCTATGAACAAACTTCATCTTACCTTTTCCACTCATAATCTCTCAAGAAATCATTAGAATTGGTAGGAGGAAGGTCAAGTTCGAGTTCAAACCCTACTCCATGGCGGCCAACAACTTCTTCATGAATTTTTTCAAAAGTCAAAAGAATGAACATAATGATTTTTTAGGTTTCTCATCTCTCTTTTGGCATGGTTCGATGGTTTACATTTTGACTATCTTTTGAATGGAAAAAATCATTTATGTTTTTATTCCCCATGGCCTTGTTTAAGTCATGATGCCTAATATCTATAATGATGGTGGTCAACCTTTTCCATATACACTTAGAGCTGAAGTTTTCATATATATGCTAAGTGTATTATATATTGCTGATGGTGGTCAACTAGGATAATGATGGGGGTCGGTTGATATTTATTTAAGTGAAGAATGCAAAATATATGCTAAGTATGACATATGAAGTTTGAAAGTCATGAAATGGAGAGATATACCTTCTAAATTAGCTTTATTCTTTTCAAACTGATTTGCATTATTCAATGTAAATGAATTAATTAAAAGATGCATTATAAATCATTTAACTAATTCATCATCTTAAAATGCAAATAAAGAATATTATGTAAAGCTGAGTTACAACTATAGACTCAACTGAAGATTTGTCATGCAAAAATGGAATTTAAGTTAAATCATGGGCGAGTTGATTAAAGCAAGGTGGATTTTGCATGTTTTGGCCCACATCTTCAGATTTCCAGTTTAGTTTGAGTTACAGATCAGTTATACGCATGATGACTACGAGTTCAAAACTCAGTTCACTCATCCTTGCATGAATTTGAACCTTATTTTCAGGGATTTTTGCTTCTGCTCAGATTTCACCTTGGAATTATCATTTTCTCATTGAAATTGACTTTTAGTTACATGTTCATGCACTTTGAAGTGCATTCTCATTGCATATATTGAAAAAGTTTATCTTTTTTAGTTAGTTCTTGTTATTCAGCCTTTGCATTCTGCAAAGTGAATTGTCATGTAACTCAGCTTTCAGATTAATACAACAGTGTTTTTATAGGTTCATTAGTTTATGATTTGCAAAGGATTCCTTCTAAATTTCAGTATTTCAAATTTTCCTTCCAAGTTTCAGGCATTTTTATTGTGAGAAATTTGATCGAGAAATTATTGTGTTTTCAGTTCTGAAACCTTTGATTTTTCTGTCTTTTTCACATATTTGTATGCAATTTAGTTTAAGTTCACTAGCTATGCACTATGCATATACTTGATTAATCAATTTAGTCATGAAAACTTCATTTTCCCTCAATATTACATTAAATCAAAGCCTTTGCTTAAAGCATTCAAGTGATTGAGCTATCAAATTAGGTTGTGTGAATTAAAGTGCTGAGAGGTTATTTGTGAGTTAGGTTGCAATTAGGTTTCTAATCAAGTGCATCAATAGGTTTCATTATAGTTTAAGCTTTGCTTTTAGTACTTCTATCCCTTTTCCAACAATTTACCAGTTAATAATTTGAGAATCATATAGGAAGCTGACCTAGAATCTAGAGGTTCAATCTCATTATAGGTCACCCGCAACCTGAGTTTGATCCAATGTTTCAACAGATTGTTGAATTTAACCATTCAAGCATTCGGGTGCAATCTGTTTGATAACAGTAACATACCTTTGAACAATGAGTCCAACTTCATTAGACTAAGGGGTCTTTCCAGAGATGTCTTCTTTTTCTTCCTTTCCTTCATCTGCTTATGTAAATGTATCTGAAAGGCTTCATTTTCCTTCTCAACTTTTTTTTCATCTAAAGTATCATAAATTTCTATATTCTTTGTTTCTTTGAAACAGTGTTGCTTCTCTTTAGGATCAATGGGGAATCTTTATCCTCTTCTTCTTCTTCTTCAGATTGCACATTCGAGTCCTTTTCTCTTTTAGCTTTCTCTTTCTTTATTCTTTTTGATGTAGTGGTAGTAGAGACTATCAAGGTGGTTTTTGTTCTCTTTCTAGGCCTTGTAGCCTCCTCCTCATGAAGTTCTTCTATTACCAGAGCACTGGTCTTTGTTCTCTTGGACACCTTTGCAACACATTGTTTCCTCTTTTATTCAAATTTTCTTAAAAGCACTTGGAAATCAAGCACTAGAGACACATACTCATCATCTTCAACACTTTCTCATCATCACCAAACCAATATCATCCACAAACATAAGCTTATCAAAGCAACACCAAATGTTGACATCAGTAATACTTACTAATGACAACATAATGCAACTAAACAAAGCATCACTAGTCAACATTAATGACAACACAAACATAAGCTTGTTGACATCAATGACAACACCAACTACTCATACTTACAACATGGTGACTCGCTTTGCATATAACAGAGTTTAACATTATTTGTTTGGTAAGCATTTATTTAGTTAAAGCATAATTCTAAGGGAATAAAATCCCTTTTAGATCAATTAAATAAATGCGATAATTAGTCTACAATTATCTAGATTTAATTAGGAGTTGGGTCCATAAACATTTAATGAATATTTTAAATTAAATGGGGAGGACAAAAGCACTTAGCTTTCGA
>VDFB02066525.1:0-19068 GCA_007258455.2 Sequoia sempervirens
TTATCTTTTTTCCAATTTCGACTTTTCAAGACTTATCTCTTTGGGTGTTGGAAAATAAACAATTAAAATAATTAAAATAATTATTTCATGTATTATTTCCAACCAGTTCGTTTTTATGGCAAATTATTTTTGTCTAAGGCAATTTGATTTTTTCGAATTTTTATTTGCCTTAGGTGAATTTTCTTTCTTTCAAATTGTTTTGTCATAACTTCTTTCATCCAAAATTATTTCGCCGTGATTTTAAATCGTCCAAAATTATTTCGCCGTAACTTTAATCGTCCAAAATTATTTCGCCGTAAGTCTTTTTGTCCAAAATTATTTGGCCATGATTTTTTTTTATCGTCCAAAATTATTGGCCATGATTTTTCTATCGTCCAAAATTATTGGCCATGATTTTTTTATCGTCCAAAATTATCTAGCAAAATTTATTTCATCTTGGCATGATTTTCTTTAACCATTTTAATGTTTGGACTTAGGCAAATTTTCTTTCTATGGCGAATTTTCTTTCTATGGCGAAATTTTAAAGTGTCAAGCATATATTCTTAATTTCTCAAAGCCCATACTTAGGCAAAAATTTAAATTTTCACACTTCTAAGCATGGCGGACTTTGGCTTTTACCCAGCCATTCAACTTCTTGCTCAAGGCGGACTTTGTCTCCTCTCTTGCCATTTAAAATTTGAACATGGGCAGACTTCATAGAATTTCATGCCACATCCATTGGCTTAAGGGCGGACTTCACACATTTTTATGCCATCCAACACATGGACAGGGCGGACTTGCCTTGTTTTGTTGCCATTCATAGGGCGGACTTGGCAACTTTCCTTGCCATTTAGTTGAGCGGACTTCCTTCATGGCCTTGCCATTGGACACTTGAACATGGGCGGACTTTAGCTTATGTCTGGCCACTCAAGGGCAGACTTCATTGGATGTCTTGCCATTCACCTCATGTTGCTGGGCGGACTTTGTCAAGTGGCTAGCCATCTTCATTGCTTTGGAGGGCGGACTTCATCAAATGTCAGGCCATTGGAAGGTGGACTTGCTGCATTCTCATGCCACTCTCCATCTCTTGGCTGAAGCGGACTTGCTTCTTTTCATTGCCACACAAGGGCGGACTTACCCTTGTGTCTTGCCATTCCTCATTTTTGTCCAAGGCGGACTTAGCATGACTTTATGCCATCCTCCATTGTGCAGGTCAGACTTCATTGAATTCCCTACCATTGCTTCTTCCTTTTGAGGGCGGACTTTGACCTGTGGCTTGCCATTTCTCTATGCTGATTAAACTCCATACTTAGGCGAATTTCTCACAGGTTTCAGTCTCCTCCATGAATTTTCAGTCATACCTGGGCCACTTTGCCATGATTTATCAGATTTATCCATGATCCTTTCAAATTTCTTCAGATTTCTTGACTGGTTTTTTAGATTTTCCACCATTTTCTGTGATTTTTGAGCAAATTTTTCCAGATTTTTAACTTTTTCCAGAATTTCGTGATGAATTCAAAAAAATTTCAAATCCATTTTCTGAGAGTTTCTGTAATGTCCCCTTCTCATCAGTAAATTAGCCTTGCAGTTCATCAGTCTATTCCGGAACCCGTAGACTGGAATGAGGTGAAATTAGGGTTTCTTGGCTTGGAGTTTGTAGCAATTCATGTTATTTACTATTTTTAGTAAATAGTAGTTGTTGGCAGTTGCAGTTGTCTATTCTCAGTCCTTCTCAGCTGGAGTAGTTGTTGTTATTCAGGCTTGGGCTTCAGAAAGCTTTATTTGGTGAAAAAATATTTAATTAAAAGCATTATGTTTTAATTCTCTGTTGACCCCCCCCTTGGCCTAAGGTGATAACTTAAGGTGATAATGCTCTGGGGCCATGAAGGGTACGCCTTCATTAAAAGATTATTTTTTATTGAATTATTCTTCCACTTTAATTTTGGACGCCACCTTTTTGAAGGATTAATATTTGTGAAAGATGGAAAAGAATTCAAAAGGTGTCTCTTGGCGTTTCTCATGGAATGTGAAGATTTTTTCAATGTTCTATAAAATGAAGTCTTTTCTCCAGTTTTTGGTATCCATTGTTTACCTTATTGTTATGCTGTCAAAATGACTATGGACATTTTGCTGTTGCTTCGAGGATGCTACCTCCTAGCCCCTTCCCAATTTCGTGTTTGAAATACAACACCTAGTTGGAACATTTCTGCTTCTCACATCAGACTAGCAGATTGAGCATCAAAGATTGAAGAATTTTGGAGTATTTTCACAGTTTTGAGTTTCCTGGTTTTCTACAGTTGAAGCTGATTTTTGAATATATCTTCTGGAGTATTTTTTATTTGTTCTGGGTACTTTGACAATCCATTTGTTGACTCAAAGCGCCACTTCCACAAAGAATTGGAATTTAATTCCAAGTATTTATTTTTTACTTGCAAAATCGATTTTTGAAGAAGGCCGTACCATTTGGAAGAGCATTGGAATTCGTGCCAAATAATCTGGAGTCTTTGGTGGCTGTTTCTGGATTGCATCTTGGGTGCCAGACCTCGAGGGAGCATTTGCAACTTATTTCTCGTCATTCGGAGGTAAATTGACCAACTTATGAGCATTTTATGAATTCACAGTTTGCTGGTTGAATTTCCAGAATTCTGATTTTTATATCAGATTGTTGCATTTTCCAGCTTTTGATCATATACTTCAGTATTTGAGAGTTATATCATTGTAAAAGTTCATACTTAATATCTAAGGTTCATTCCTTATCACTGTAATTTGTAATCTGCAGAGTTTAATTTGTAAGGTTGAGATTAAGCATTACTAATCCAACCAATCTTTCAGTTCTGCAATTACTTTCTGTTTTATCATTAAATTACCCCTGGATGGTTTACTGCCAGTGTGGACAATCTGTTTTGTAACTCTCTTATACCCACTTTCATAGTGGTGAATCCCCACAGCTCTGTGGATGCCCGCCGCAGCGGACGAATTGTTTTTATTGTAATATTTTCCCCCCACTGTTTGGTGGTAGTGTGGAAATGTTTTTCATGGTTGGTTATCCGCCTATCAGTTCTTAATTTCAAATTTCAACACTCCGTCATATGTTAGCACCTCGCCCTCAGTGGGATCTTGAGTGCACATTCTTGACGTTGAGTAGTTTTCATTCCAAGTTCAATTTTCAGTTTGATGCTAACGCTAATCCAGTTAACTATTGCTGGTTATGTTGTGTAATTCCTTCGAAAAAATTGGTTAGCATATTTCAGTTTCGTTGATCTTTTCGAACTTCTGAGTGGATTTTCGAAACTCGTGACCTTTCTAAATATAGAAACTTTCTAAAAATAGAAATTTTCCGAAATAAGCAACTTTCCAAAAATAGACCCTAAAAAATAGGGATCTCAGAATTGCCCAAAAGTGCCAAAAAAGTAGGTCCTAAAAAATAGGGAGCTCGGGGTGAAAAACCCTAAAAAGTGTTGTACCCAAACCAAATTTTTTGCTTCATTAAGGCATTTTGCATTTTAAAGTCTAAACCTGGCTAAAATGTTGTGAGAACGTTTTAGACGATAATAGAAGCATGGAGTTTTTGTCATGGATTTGTCGGAGTCAAAGTCGATTATATTGAGTCGGAACACGGCGGGGGCTGAAATGAAGATTTTCCGCGATGGAGGGGCATCTCCGGCGGCATTTCATATTCGAGCGGTCATTTCCTATTGTCGGGGCAGAGTTTTGATCAAATCATGGAATTTTTGAGGAGGAAAAGTACTCAAAGTGCAAGTATATAGCTCGAGTAATTTTTTGGAGGTCAAGATCTTGTCGAAGTGTTCAGCATACAGTCAATCTCTTGAGAATCAGCGGCTATCGGTGAGCTATCAGGGCGTACGAACTCCACGGCTCGAGTATTGTGACGAGTAAAATCCCTAAATTTTAGAGATAGAAATTTGTTCTTTTAGAATAGCCAGCGCCTCCTTTGAAAGCCCACATTCAAAGAGTAAGGGGTAAAAGCTTGTCCCGGTTTGCATTTACCGAAGACATTCAGATGGATTTACAGCTGATACGCTTATCCGGCCAGGAATATCAAGGCATAGTCATCCGAGCTCTCCGAGTTCAGTGTGAGGCGTCCAGAAAAACGACTTAAAAATGGGTTTCATGTTTTTGAGCTTCTCCGTTTATGCCCGGTGCAAGTACAAGCCGGCTGGCCTAAGGACCCCCTCGGATACGAGGCTGCGGAGCCGAGTCTTCCGACATCCGGTAGTATACTAACCTAGCTCCATAGCATCATTCGGCTTGTCGATCCGGCGTTCACGGGTAGTGATGGAAGAGATTCTACTAAGCAATAATTTTCACGAGCGGAACCAACAAATGGTTTTCGGTGTTTCATAGTGCTGAAGCACTTCCCGGTGATGGAGATAGTGACCCGTTCGCGTTCGAAGTCTTCACGACTATTGAGCGTAATCAATTTATCTTTCCAACAAGCATAGCCGTCAGCCTTCAGCATTTGGCAGTCGCTCGTGCGTGCGAGGTCTTTGGTGTCATATTACAAGGTAAAGATGTCCGAAAACGTCCAGAAAATGGCTAAGTCTGGGAGCGGTAAACATATTAAAAATACGCACTGGAGAATTTGAGGTCTTAGAAGCAGTTTTCTTGCCTCGACACCTCCAGTGACTTCTCTTAAGAGCCCTCCTGGCTGTCCGTTAAAACAGATAATGCCTGAATCGGGTCATCCCAGCTCCAGATATCAACTATCAAAGTAGGGTGTTTTTGATGACGTTTGATTTTCGTTAAAATGTCCAAAGTGCAACCTTGAGCCAGGGGCGCTTTTCTTTTTGAGGCCCTTAACACAGCTTTTAGCTGTCGTATGAGCAGTCATTGGATACAGAATATCTCCAGTCATACCGTGAGCTTCGTCTCGTATCAGCAGGGTTCACCGTTCACCGTCAGCGGCCGTTTGAAGTGTCAGATGGCAGTTTAGGGAAATGGCTAAGTCTGGAACCCGTAAAGCAATTTAATCAAGTGCGCCTAATTTTTCAAGGGGTTAAACGATGGATTTTGCAGTTATGTCTCCCAGCAGACATTTCTTCCTTGTTCAGTAGGCTTTCCGTTGATTATCTCGGATCGATCTCAGCATCACCCGGTCATCCGGAAATCGTGTCGTTGGCCCGATCGCGGCCAGTCTTTGTCGGCTAAAATAGGGATTTAATTAAAAATGAAGTATCTTGAGCAAATGGACGCCTATATGCTCAAGTGATGACTTTTCGAAGTCGTGGAAGCATGACGATGAATCTCAGAGCTTCAACCAGTTTGTCAACTCAAGTTCAGAATATGTCTATTTTTAGATGGTGTTTCTATTTTTGGCGCCATTACATGATAATAATTATTTTATTACTATTTTCAAAATTTGAACTTCAGACAGTGGCAGTCGAACTGAAAGGCAACCAATCAGAGGCTTTCTATTCTGGTTAGGGTTTATGAATTCTTGCAGTTGCCAAGTGGTGCGAGTTTAGTATTATTTATACAGGCGCCATCTTCATTATTCTTCACAAGCTTTCAAAGAAAACTCGTATTTCTCAAGAGCAAATTCATCTTTAAAGAAATTCGTGGTTTTTAATTGAAAATTCATATTCAAAGAAATCGAATTTTATTATTCAAAGTAAGTTCAAGCAAGTTCGTATTTCTTCAGAAGGAGAAAGTGGCGCAAATTCATCCAAAGTAATTCGCAATTCCTCAAAGGCGTCTCAAATTTCATTACAATTCGCAAGTTCTTCAAAGGTTTCAAAGGCGAATTGGTAAACAAAGGCGTATTTAACAAACAAAGGCGAAACCTCAAATTCATACAAATTCGTATTTTCTTCAGGAAAACCGAATTTCTTTCATTAAAAAGGCGCAAATTTCAAGAGGAGCAATTCGTGGTTTTCAATTCCAAAGCGAATTCTTCCAGTTCAGAGGCAGAATCTTCATCAATTCACAGGGGCGATTTCATCTAACATATCTTTTTGCAGATTCAGGTTCACAAATATCAGCTATTCAAAGAAATCTTGGGCGATTTTCACATAAGAAGACATCAAAAAACGTCTTTTGCATCCTTTAAATCTCAGATTTCTCACAGAATACATTGTGCATGTTCCTGAAATTGGCGAATTTGGCAAGTCTCAGTATCTGGATCGTTTCCATATAATTTCCTCGAGTTAAATTTGTGCGCTTGATTTTTCACGAATTTTAGCTTCAGAACATTCGTTCTCGAATTGCTAATTTTCTCAAGTGAAAATCTTTGTACAATCAAGTAGAAGTTGAATTTTCGCAAAATCTGACCTTCTGGGTTGTCTTAGAATCCTTTTCTGGACAAAACCCATATCTCGGATTTTTCGCTGAAAATAATTCTTCGAAAGGCTATTTTTAGCTCGCCGAGGGCTATTTTTTTTAGATTCGAGGAAATCTTGTCGAGAACATAGCGAGTTCACGGAATCAACAGTGAGTTTTTCAAAATGCGATTCACTTTCGGCTTGAATCTGAGGACCAAGCCGTCCTTACTCGCATGTTCCATAGCGAGGGTTGGTTGAGGCAGTCTTCCTGAAAGTATTGCCGAGGCGTTACTAGACCCGATTAAATGCGAGAGAGGGTTGATCATTCCGAATATTGGCGATGCGGTTTTACTAGAGGCGCTTCCATACCTATCTCCGTTCCCGCGTGTTGAGTTTGTGATGGCTTGCATTAAGCATTACAATCGACTACTGATGAGATAGCGTCAGTCGACGGTCGAGTCATTTGCAGTCTCAAACCCGTGGATATCGAGAGGAGTTTTGGCATTCCTCAAAATCCAAACAGCCTAGTTGTTTCTATGGAGCAGTGTGCACAAGCGTTCGATGCTGATGTGGACAAGTGTCAGAAGAAAATGGCAGAAAGATGGTTAAAACAAGCGAAGAACAGATTGCCAAACAATGTGGGTCGTGGTGAGTATAAGGATGAGTACGCGATTCTAATCACACTCTTGAATCGTGTCTCAGGTCAAGCACATGCAAATGTTTTCCAGCCTTGGATGTATTACATTATTGGTCGCATCATTTCTGGGCAGGAGCATTATGACTGGGCATCCTTCATCGGCGACATTCTCCACACACAGATTACCGGTTTCTTAGTTGCTCATAGGTTTCACATGTGTTCTTATCGTGTACTTGATGGCTTATCGAGAGTCGGTTCAGGACTTAACGTGGGCATTCTCGCTGTTCGGAAGGTTTACCGATGTTATGATCAGCTTGAGTTCACGGTACGAGCGTCATTTCAAGCGTGTTCCGCGAGGCTTTCTTGACTTACGGTGAGGAACTTGGACGAGAGTTGCATGTTAGGTATCTCGGCGATTTGCTGAGACGCGATGGATGGATGGGCCGGTGGTTTATCGGTTCCAACATACTACATCGGTATATGGCTTCCGCGGGGAAATCCAGCTATGCTTCCACGTTATCCTTCGGATAAAACAATCTTTCAGGAATTCCTTAGGCAGATGCATGATGTTCATCGTCTTCTACGCCGCAGGCACAGACCATCACTCAACTTTCCTTTTCAGTTTGGAATGTATTGGTGCAAGTCGGCAATTGATGCCAAGATCGCAGGACAGGAACTTGAGAGATATCATCTCAAGTACCTTGTCGAAGCACGTGCCTATGACCTTTTTGGTCATTATACAGCTCGCCTCGCTGGAGGCACCTATCACGAGCCTTCTATGGAGGATTACTGGGCAAATTGCTTTCGGATGACCCGAGGTTATGACGGTGGCAGCTTCTCTCTCCTGATTTACGTTTTTCTTGTCGGAAGGATGTGGGAGTTTATCGAATGATGAGGAGAAGTTCTTCCTCGGTTTTAGGAAACGGTTGATACACAACCCGTTACCCGATGTATGGAATTAGTGCGCCAAAGAATATGCAGCGGTCAAGGAGAGGTCCTAGTAGAGTCATCGAGCGGTATACTTACCTGCGACAGCAAGAAGACAAGAAAAGTAAAGCATGCCGAAGCGAAACGCCCGGTAGTGGTGAGATCCTCGCTACCTTCTTCGTCCAAAACCTAACAGAGAAGAGGAGTAACCACTCCTAAGAAAGTACAGAAAGCAAATAATTCAAAGAGACGAGGCACTGCGTGGAAAAACACTCAGGCTGGACCGGGAAGCAGGAAGCTGCGCCAGTACCTGAGGTTCAGCCTCAAGCTCCTACATTAGTTTCAGAGCCGTCACCGGTCCCAATTCACATTGAATTGGACTTGGACTCTCCACCTCGCAGTGGGTCTTCTACATACTCACTCTCATCAGTACCTCCTGTCGCTATTGCAGACCCTTCTAGTAGCATTAGCAGAGATTCATCTTGGATCGAGACTCAGCTAGGAAGGAAGAGGAGGCAGCCATCTTATGTTCTCAATCATTCCGATTTCGATGACATTTATCAAGATGCGCCAGATAAGAGAGTTAAGAACATAGTTCATGTAGAGAGAAACACTGATATGGAGGTTGTTATCGAGACTGCTGTACCTCCGTAGGGGAAGAGCTTGGCTGATTTAGAGTCTCAGGATTTTGAAGTTATCACAGTCAACCTTGGTCGCAGCACACGCCAGACTCAGGTTGATCTTCTTCAAGTTGCTACAGATAGTGCCAAGGACAGAATACTAAAGGACTTAGAGGATAAAGCAGCCCTCAAGGCTGAAATCAGACAGCTTCGTCAGTACATTTCTAGTCTTGTGCACAGACCAGAAGCCATTAACACACTCCCACCAATGCTTGAGCCACCAGCAGAGCAAAGTCAGCTCAATCATTTAGTTACATATGGCAAGCGTTTGGAGGAATGGGAGGAAGATTTTGTTGCTAGAGGCCGTACTATGCTTACAGAGTTATATCAGTTGCGATACAATGCACGAGCTGGAAGCCGTGGAATCTTCGGAGATGAGGAAGCGGGATATGGCTATTAACAAACCCAGGGGATGAAATTTTGATTGCTCACGAGTTTGGCTTATGATATACGACCGGATGCGAGGGCCAGAGGCTATCTACTCTTGGAAGACGGTTGGTTTTGAGCGAAGACGGTTGCTCGAGTTGGGTGAGTAGAAACCGCGTCACGGTGCACTCGGTTTGTGAGACTCTTGTATCGCTTGCAGGTACCGTTATCAGTGAGAATTGGTGCCTACGTTAGACTTCTGAGATGTTCAATGAACTCCAGGCACTCATTCATATCATTTTCAGTGGGGAGACAGTTGGCTGTAAGATTACTCAGCTTACAGTCATGTCAACACTTTTCGATGAAGCAACGAGGAGCAGAAGGGAACTTCAGTCTCAGATCACAGCTGGTGAGGACATGCTACATCGACATAGCATCCTTCGTCAGAGTCTCATCGCTCCGGACAGTGACACAGTCAACAATCTCATTGAGGGGTTGATTGCTCGAGATCACACACAGTGAACTTCAGTTCCCACTTCTCAGAATAGACATTACACACACGAGTTGAACTGGATGTTACCCTTTTCAGTTAACTCGGGGTTGTCATCACATGCATACCTATTCTGAGATTCGCCTTCTTACACTTGGAGTTGTATTTAGGGTTTTCGTTAACTGATGATAGTCTTCCAGTTAACTTGTTTTAATAAGGACGTGCATGCTCGCACAATTGTCCATTTTTTAGATTAGATGTTTCAGTTAAACTGAGGGTAGTTGCCCAGTTAACTGTATAGTTTGCTTAATTAGGGTTGGGCGCGTTGCTTGCATGCATTGCAGGAACTATAGATAACACAAGGTGATTTTAGGGTTCCCTACACCTTGATGTATATAAATAAGAGCTTACGCTCATTTGTAAATAACTTTTGCTTGAGAGAGGAATATATGCTGTGCCCACCTTGCCCTCAATATTACTCTTTTTCGTATTTGTTCATGTGTCTTCACTATTGGAATTGATTGTTATACCACCTAGGGTTTCGAAAGATTGTGATGCTGAATTCTTTCCATAGATTAGATATATCTGTTTGAACATCTTTATCATTGAAATCAATTGTTATACCACCTAGGGTTCCAAAAGATTAAGGTGATAAGGCTGTTTTGTGTTAATTTACCATTGTGATCGATCATTATACCACCTAGGGTTTCGAGAAGTTGCAGCGATAAATCTGTTTTGTGAATCTTTATCAATATAATTGAAGGTTATACCACCTAGGGTTTCGTGAGATTATAAAGATAAAGGCTGTTTTGTGAAGGCTTTGCTGATTCGATCGAGTGTTACACCACCTAGGGTTCCATAAGATCGCCTTGGTAAATTCTTAAATCTGTTGTGCCCAATAAGTTGGTTTAGATTGAGATGATAGTTGTGCCCACCTTGCCTTCAAGTAGAGAGTCTAAACCCGCTTATCGTCAGATAGTCAAACCTTGCTCCGTTTCCTCTTGCTCTGTTTTCCTGAGGAGATTGGATAGATATAAGTTGTAGTTTAGTTGATTTGCGAAACCAGAGAAAACTCAACTGCAACGTAAAAGTTCTTTCAAGAAAGTCTTGTGCCTCTAGCAGCTGAAACAAAAGACAGGAAGTAGTTTTAGCTTATTTTTCCTTTGCAACGTATATTTGTCAAAGTACATCGAGGGAGCTTCCCCTCCATAATTCGAAGAGCACTCATTGCGTAGTGTGCATAGGCTGTTCATAACAACTTGTACTCCAGAGGTGTTAGTTGTTACGCCAACAAAAAGTAGGAAGTGTCGGAATTGACTGAAATGACAGTCAATCTTCGCCTCCCAAACATTCTAAGCATGATGGCGACATTTGCACAGTGATCTAGGCTAAGACTCATTTGCTTGATTCAGGTGACCATTCAAAATTCAGACTCAAAACCCCAAACGGAGACCGAACGAAAACCAAGACGCAACGACAAAACTCTAAAAAGCAAAATATGAGGGTCCCCATTTGCAATGGGGCGAGGTGTGAATTAGGTCACAACAGGACCTTTAACTGACTTCTGTAAACTGAAACTCCAGTCATCTTTTGAGGAGCAAAGTTGGTTACCTGATGAGACATCAAATGAGATTATCCAATTCTCCGATCAACGGGGATTTCGAATCAAAGCATAGGAGGTTGGAATGAAGAGATTGAAAGAACATATATCAAAAAATGACTAAGGCAAGGAAAAAGTGCCCTTTCTTGAGCAAGGCACCTGTTGATGTGATTTTTGTGACCGCACCAATCAGCAAAATAAAGTATCCAACGGCTACTCCATTCTCTCTTGATCAAAGTATTTTGTATGCTAAGATTGTGAGAGAGATCATACGTTCATCTCCAAGGTTCCTTCAATGCAGTGTTGTACACTCAGTTGGTTCATTGTGATATGCTGTTTTCACGAGGGGACTTACACAATTGTTCAGAAATTAGCAGTTGACAGCAAATTAATGATGAAAGGGGTTTTTGTGCGTTGCGGATGATTTGGCAATAAGGTACAAGTTTCCTAATACTAACCAAAAATATACTGAATTGAATGGCTGTAGGGATTAGAAAATTTATGTCCTATCTAAGAGCGGGACGTAGGATCAATTTCAGCAAACTTCAACTAGACTTTGCTTCGCCTCGTATTGGACAGCCTTTACAAAGTTGGTGCAATCTTCAAGGGGATAGCAAGAAATGTTGAAATCACAATTCAAAGGACACCACACGATGATGCATGCCAAAACGTGAATCATAACCGAAGTTAAGCTTAAAAAGTATTCCAGTCGACCACACAAGGAAAACTTACCATCAGCAAGTTGTTAGTGGTATGGATTAAACGAAGCTTCCTTGATCAAACACCACAATCCACAACTAACTATGTGCATGAAAATGAAAATTGCTCTACTTTAAATCCTACTTGAAGTAGAAGGACGAAGAAACCTCTCTAGCTACTCACAACAAAAGATGAGATCATCATCAATGAAAACTCTTTTTATTAAGAGAGTGTTCACAACAATTTCTTACAAAGTTTCAAAGGAAAAATTTTCCTTCTTCAAACTATGCTAATGAACTAATGCTAAGCTATCTCTCTGCTCTATCAGAATGTCTACTCTCTAGTCTAATCTCTAATCTCTAATGATATACAAATGAGGGGGGATTCCCCTTTATATAGCTGGCCAAGTCCAAAGTTCGGCTCAGATTACAATCAAATGGATGGCCCAGATCAAGCCACATAAGCCCTAACCCTAAAAACTGCCAGAATGAGGAGTGGTACAATAAATGAGTCAAAAGATTCCCACTCACTCCCAAAATAGTAAAGGAAATCAATGCCCACTATCAATCATCTAGAAGGTCATCATCCAAAAAGGCATTTCCGTTCTCCTTCTCCTTGGCTGCAAAATCAATGAACCTGGCCAGCACAGCCTCAACCTCCTGAACTGAGATAGGCGGGATATGATCAAGTTGAAACTCCAATACTGTAACTGCCTGCCCATGTCGAGTGCAAGACTTTCTCCAAGCAACTAAAGCATCCTAAGTGTTCTGGATAATGTTGGAGAAAGTTGAGGTGTTCTCAAAGTCATCTTGAACAAAAGTCTTCACCTCTGAAAAGAAAAGTGGTAGTCTACTCCTCAAACCATCAGCAGTCACCTCCTCAGAAGTCATCCTCCTAGCAAAGATAGCCTCCAATGTGTTCAGAACTCCATCAAGAATGTTCACCATGGCCTTTCTAACCCTGGCCGAATCTGCTTGTGTTGCATCAAAGAATCCTCGGCTTGTGACAACTGAAGAATACCAGCTGGTGAAATCATATCAATCACCCTCCTGTATCATGCCTCCTTCAACCAAAGTCTGTAAGGGGGTATGTGTTGTGACCTTTTTCACACATCGCCCCATTGCAAATGGGGACCCCCTAATTTTGGCTTTGCTTTTGGTGTGATGTTGGTTTGTTTTTGCTGTTGTCTCTTTCTCGTTCTGTCTACCTTTCTGGGATCGTTCCCGTCATTGAGTTTAAGCATAAAATTGACCAAGTCTGAAAATTAGGGTTTCATCTTTCCCGGTCAATCCAAGGTTGAATAAAGTGAGTAAATTGAAAATTGAGCTTAACATTGTTGTCAACATGTTTCCAGCAGGTTCTTAGCAGATTTTCATCAAAATCCGGATACTTACTATTTTTAGTAAGTGTGCAATTACAGGCAATCTGCCAGCAATTTCGAAATTACGACAGTCACACGGCATTCAGAGCACATCAGGCTGCTCGTACGCAAAATTTGAGCGAAAACAGACAACTTACTATTTTTAGCAGTTCGGCTTCCGGCACAAATTCGAGGGGTCGAATGTTTTTTCTTTTGCATCATACGGGTACCGCTTACGGGTTTTCGAGACTTCAGCGGCGATGTAACATGCCCGAGGCAGGCGATCCTTTATTAAATTCAGCGCCAGAGGCTATTTTAGGGTTTTGCATGTCGGTTTGCGTAATGAATGATTCACGATAGGTTTTTCGAAGCCGGCGATGGTGTGACATGCAAATGAAGATTCTCGCAGCAAGGAACTTTGCTGGCTTTGCCGGAATTCTGGCGACGCTTCCCGGCGGTTCAAATCCTGTGAGCTGTCAGCGTGCCCGCCGAAACTTAGAGTTCATTTGTGTATACATGCCGGTGAATTAGGGTTCCAACGAGACCTAAATAGGCGTGAAGGTCGAATCTTCCCAATCGGTGTAAACACGATCGGCGTCGCGGGGCTATCGTTGGTGAAATTCGAGGTCAAAGCGGGCACTTTACTATTTATAGTAAGTCAAGGATTTAGGCGGCTAAAATAGTAAATCAGTTGCATCGTGGAGTGTCGGCCCGATAGGGTGCGTGGTGAGGATCGCCTCATTCGAATTTCAACTCGATCAGAGCTTGGGAGCTATCAGAAACATGAGCTTACTATTTATAGTAAGCCACCTTAAGAAACAGGCTATAAATAGCAAGGTGACTAAAAGTGGCGGTGTGAGGAGGTTGATAAAGGTATGAAGTCTTCGTTCAAAATTTCAAGATGATCCGAGCTTCAGAAGCGCAAATTCAGAGAACTTACTATAAATAGCAGGGCACGTAAGCTGGCGAAAATGATGAAAATTTTGTCTAAGTCTGGAATCTCGTCCAGTAGGCCTGGCAAAATGCGCCCATCTTAGCTGGAGGCATAGAAAATTCTAAGTATGGCGTTCATCCTACTCAGGGGTCAAAATGCGCCCAAGGAGGAAGGTCAAAGAAAGTCAACAATCTTCATCCTGCAGGCATGAGGAAATGCGCCCACCTTGAGGATTGATTTTTGAAAAAAGTTTCTAAGGCATGAGAAATCCGCCTCACCCCTCAAAATGCACCCAACTTGAAGTTCATCCTTCTCAGGCATCAAAATGCGCCCAAGGCAAGAAAAGTCAACAAGGTCAATGCTTTTTATCCTTCTTCAAGGCCAAAATGCACCCAAAGCAAGGAGGGAGTCAACGAAGTCAAAGTTTTTATCCTTCATCACATGCAAAATGCGTCCAGCTTGCAAACTCGTCCTCCTCACCCTCCTAAATGTGCCCAAACTTGTGCATGTCAAGACAAAAAAGCGAAGTTGAAGAGTCATCCAGTTGATAGGTTCAAATGCGCCCATGTTTGGATAGTAAATGGTGAATAAGGGTGGTAATTGAGGTGAGAATTTTGCTAAGGCGTGGTAAATCCAAGGTGAAAGCTAGGCGTTATCCTCCATCATGTGTAGAATGCGCCCAAGGTGGTGGGCCTTAGAGAAAATTGCTAGGCGTGTGTGTTGGGCGCCTAAAGCCTAAAAGTGTTAGAAAATTGCCTAGGCGTGATCCTAATCCCTCTTCAAATGTTATATGCGCCTAGAGTGAGGGGAGTTATAAGGTGTTAAAATATTTTCTAAGGTGGTGAAGGCAAAGTGGCTAAGGCGTGATTTTAAAATCCTCCCAAGTATGTTAGGCGCTTAAGGTGATTTTAAAATATCTTGAAGGCGTTGAAATATTTGAAAGTGGTGGAAATAAAATGAAGTGTGCTAGGCGCCTCAAGTAGAAAAGTGAAATATTTTCTAAGTGTTGGAGAACTCCTTTAAGGCGTTGGATTTTTTTTTTTAGGTGTGAAGCGCTTGCAAATGAAGTGAAGATGAAATGTACAAGGCGCCTCCAAGAATAAAATTCTTCTAAATGAAGTTGAAAAAAAATCCTTCTCCGCTGGCAGATGATCAAAAACTTTCTAAGGGAAATTTTTCAAAATGCAAGATGATAAAAATATTTTCTAAGGCAAATTATTTTCCCTTGGAAAATACGCCTAGAGCTCAGAGTGATAAAATTTCTTCGTGGAGCACGAGCAACTTTCCTCAGAGATGCAGTCAGAGACGATGATAATGCAAGATGATTCAAGTTCTTCAAGAAGTCAGAGCAACATAGGATGATCACAGGCGAAGAACGAATTTAAATGATGAAAATGATATTTTTCTAAGGTTCAAAATTGAAAAATTAAATGAACCCGTTCGTTGGGTACCCATGGATTCGAGGCGTTCTGAAGAAAATTTGCTTCTGGGTACTGAACATTTGTGATGATGAATGGATTTCCAAGTCTTCTGAACTTCGCCGACACTTTTTCAGTGAAGAATTTAATCAGTGCTCAAATTGTGAATTTTCCTAAGGGAGAATTTTAAATTTTCTAAGGCAAAATGAAGAAAATGTGTTTTCAAGGTGAAATTCTCCAGACGGTGGATTTGAAAGGAGTTGCCTGGGTGGATTTTCCCAGACTCTTCGTGAGGATAGTTTTCTTGAGCCAGAAATGAATAAAATCAAGGTTGTCAGAGCTCCAGCAGGTGAAATGAGTTTCTCAAAGACGATACGCCCTTGAAGAGGATGGATTGAAAAATTGGCTAAGGCATGAAGAATTTGAGCGCAAAGTCGGCTATTGAAGACGATGAACTTAAAGCGTGAAAATGAGGTAAGTAAATTAAGTTTATATTATGAAGTGTTCTAATTCTCTTCTCCTTGTTTGTTTTGCAGGAGAAATGTTGAGGCCAAGCGGTGATGACTTAGTGTGATGAAGCAAGTGATTCAGGACAACAACTCAACCTCGAAGGAAGAAAGTTGCAAGAAAATGACTAAGTGTTAAGGCTCAAGTAACAAAGAAGAAATGTTTTCAAAACTCAAAATGGAAGCTCGAGCAAAATTGAAGAACAACACCAAGAAAGAAGATCGAGAACAGTGTGAACGCGTCTGCAAATGGGAATCTTCTAGAAGGGTGGTGGCCATTAATGGTGCATTTATTACCCCACTCTCCTTTGTGGCGGTTTTTAGGGCAAATCTTGTTTAGGGCTGAGGTGGCACAATCTGGGCCATCCAGCCGATTGTAATCTGAGCCGTCCATTGGACTTGGCCAGCTATATAAAGGGGGAGTCCCCCTCATTTGTATCAGATTAGACATTGGAATAGTAGACAGTAGACATTGAGAGAGCATTAGCATTAGAGCTAGATAGTGTAGCATTGTAGAGCATTTTTGCATAATTTGGAGAAGAAAGAAAGTTTTCCCTTTGAAAACTTTTGGGAGATTGTTGTGTAACACTTTTCATGATAATAGATCTTTTCATTGATGATGGAATTCGTCTTGTCATGAACTGCTAGCAAGGTCTCTTCTTCCTTTCGTATCCAAATAGCTTAATTTCATGCAAGTAACTTACTTTGGTGTGTGGTGTTTTATTGAGATAGCTTCGCTTGATTCCATACCACTAGCGGCTTGTTGATGACAAGTTCGCCTTGTGTGGTCGACTGGAGGTTATTTTGTGTTTAACTTCAATTGTGATTTATATGCTTATATGCGTCGTTGTGATGGTGTATGCATGTTAAATCATAATTTGAACATCTTTTGCTATTTCCCTTGAAGATTGCACCCTGTGAGGGAGGCGATAGGCGTGAGGAGCTAGGTATCTGGTTGAAAGTCTATTGAAGCGAAGCCCCATCTGCATTTAAGAGTAGAATAAGTTTCTGTAAGGCCTTATACCCTTTTGCTTTCATTTTCTGATGGAGTTTAGGAAGCGCGAGCTATATTGCAAATCGCTGCCGAAATCCTTCAAAATCGCCATTGGCGCTGCTAGCGCAGAAATCTGGAAGATTTAATTATGTCAGCAAGTCCCTACCGTAAGTACCGCGGCAGCCACACATCAGCAAGCGGGTCTGTGCTCAAAGGAACCTTGGAGTTGAAAGCATGATCTTACTCGCAATCTTGGCATGCTGAATACTTTGTTCAAGAGAGGATAGAGCGTCCGTTGGGAGACTTTATTCTGTGTTGGTGCGGTCTTAAAAACCACGCCAACAGTATGCATCAAAGCTTCCAAGCAAAGGACAACCTTGGTCTAATAGATATGAGCATCGTCCCAAGCTTGATCAACTACATCCATCTGTGCCACAATGTTGGAAGCCTGCTAATAAGCATGAGCAAGATCCTCCATAAATTTTTTTGTCTCAACACGAATGCTAGCAACCCACTTATCCGCCTCCTGTGCCATCTTCCTCAAGTCCTCCAAGCCGCTGACAGACTCTCTAGGAAACTCGGTTGGAAGCTCAATTGCTGGATTCTCTTGCCCACAAGGATGAGACAAGTGTTGTACGTAACCTATTAATGTCTTGTGCTCCTTCTTCAATTTCTTATATTTTCCTTCAATCTGGAGCAACCTGTCCTTGAGTACCTGGTAGGAGTTATCACACTCCTCAATTATCTATGCTCTCGTGGGGCGACCTAACTCCATGGTGGTGATCACATAATTATCTGGAATAGCCTCATCTCTATCACACTCAACTCTTGGCACAGCCACGTGAAGTCTTCATCTGTTGAAATCTTTGAAAACTTCCTAGCTCTCTTCTTTGTTGGAAGCTCACTGATCCTACTCAGGAATTCCTCCATCTCAACTGCTGGATCAGTTTCCTCAATGGGGCTCCTCCTCATCCTGTCTCTGAGCCAATCCAGTACTACCTGCTGTAAATCTGAAATAATAAATGGTTGTTCATTCCTTGCTTCTTCTTCATGAACCTCCTCTCTAACTTCATCTCGGCGAGGCTCACCAACTTCCACAGGCTGAGTGTCTCCCAAACCCTAGGCCTCCTACCTTGTAACAGTGTCATCCTCTAATGCTGCCTCAATCTCATGCTGGAAGCATGTATCTATGGCCGTTTCTTCATCTTCTTCCTGTTGGTTATCTCTGATAGGCGCATTGACACTCTGGCCAACAGACTCCCTTCGAGGTGGCTGATTTGCCTCTTGTAAATCTTGTTCCTTATTCAACATATTCCTCTGATTAGTAAACAATGAAACCTCCTGTATACTTGGAGAATGAGTCTCTAATGGCGTAGGTAATGCCACCTCAACTCTCGAAGACTCTAGCTGGACTGGCTCTTTCCTTTGTAACTCTAGAGCTCGAGCAACCCGTTTCTTCTTTGTAACAGTTGGCGACCTATGATCTCCCATCAAGTTATAAGTAAGAGGAATTGACCTACTCTTAAGCCTATTCACATGCCTCTCAACCCATCCTTTAGTAAATGTCAGGACTGGTATGCAAAGTGTATCCAAATCCACATTCTCCGGCTCTGACCATTCTGAAAGTGGGAGTGGTGTATCCCTCACTGTCTCATAATCTGGATGAAGAACATTCATATCCTCGTCTACCTGGTCTGGCACTGGAACAATCTCGCACTCCCTAATCATGCTCAAAGGTAATCTTGAAAACATCCCTCTTCTTACCTCAGCCTCATCCAAAGCACTAGCCCAAAAATCTTCAATATTTGCCTTATGTCTGAACTCCTCTGACAGTATCCATCTGATATTCTGTTGTACCCAAACCAAATTTTTTTTGCTTCATCAAGGCATTTTTGCATTTAAAAAGTCTAAATCTTGCTAATTTGATGTAAAACACAGTTTTGGGCAATGTCAAGCATGGAGTAGTTGTCAATAGTTTGTCGGTCAAAGTCAGTTATATTGAACAAAACCTGAAGCAGAGACTCAAAATGAAGATCTTCACGACGAAGGAGCATCTCATGATGACATTTCATATTGCAGACGGTATTTTCAATGATCGAAGCAGAGTTTTTAAAGATCAAATCATGGAGATTTCTCAGAGGAAAAGCCCAAAAGCGCAAGTATAGCTCAGGGGCGCCCAACTTATTGAAGGTCAAGA